>JAVQJD010050259.1:0-10593 GCA_036023655.1 Nannoperca australis
GCAGTGGGTGATGAGGAGATGAAGAGCAGCTGTGGATGATTAGCAGGGGGAGGACAGCTGGATCCGCCCAGGCACAGACAACACACACATAGGACAAACAAAACACAGGGGAGGGGAGAAGAGAGCAGGCCAACCCACGACAGTACCCCCCCCTCAACGGGAGCCCCCAGGTGACCCACCAGGGCGAGACCGGCGCAAATCACGGATCAACCGACGATCCACAATGAACGAGCGGGGGACCCAGGCCCGTTCCTCCGGGGGCTCCTCCCAGTCCACGAGATACTGCAGACCCCTGCCCCGGCGACGGACATCCAGGAGCCGGCGAACCGTGAAGACAGGCTGTCCATCGAGAAGCCGGGCGGGTGGAGGGGGGACCCGGAGGAGGGCAGAGCGGGCTGGAGGACACGGGCTTCAACTGGGAGACGTGAAACATGGGATGGATCCGCAGGGACCTGGGAAACTCCAGCCTGACTGCGACGGGGTTGACGAGACGGGCGACAGTGAACAAGCCGATGTAGCGGGGCGAGAGTTTCTTGGAGACAGCCCGCAGGGCAATGTTCTTGGTGGACTACCAAACCTTCTGGCCCAGTTGGTAAGCCGGGGCGTCAACCCGATGGCGGTTTTGGCGTTTGGTCACCACTGAGACCCGGAGCAGGGCGGCACGGGCGGTTCTTCAAATCCTGCAACAGCGGCGGAGATGGGCCTGTACGGAGGGAACCGCCAGTTCCTCTTCTTGAGAGGGAAAGAGTGGTGGTTGATAGCCCAGAGAGGCTTCGAAGGGGGAAACACCCGTGGCTGAGCTAGACAGAGAGTTGTGGGCATATCCCACCCAGGCAAGGTGAGAGCTCCAGGCACCGGGATTGTCGTTACAGATGCAATGCAAGGCCGCTCCCACGTCCTGATTGGCCCGCTGCGTTTGGCCGTTGCACTGGGGGTGGTAGCCGGAGGAGAGGCTCACCGATGTCCCTAGTCTGCGGCAGAACTCTCTCCACACCTGGGAGATAAACTGGGGGCCATGTAAACGGAACACATGATTGGTTAAAATGACTGCCGTCTCCTTTGCCGAAGGGAGCCACCTGGTGAATAGCCTTGGAAAACCGGGTGATAATCGTGAATATGACGGTGTTACCTTGGGAAGTTGGAAGCCCGGTAATGAAGTCCAAAGCGATGTGGAACCAGGGCCGACTTGGGACTGGCAGGGGATGGAACAAGCCTGAGGGAGGTTGGTGGGACGTCTTACTCCTCACGTAAATGGCACCACGAATGAGCGCTTGTCGGTCTCCATAGAAGGCCACCAGAAGCGTCACCTGATCATGGACAGGGTGCGGTCCCCACCAGGATGGCAAGCGAAACGTGAGGTGTGCCCCCACTGGAGGACCTGTGACCTGGCAGAATCGGGGACAAACAGAAGGTTAGGCGGACCGGTACCTGGGTCCGGATGGAGATGCTGCGCCTCCCGGACTGCTGACTCGATCTCCCAGGCCACCGCTGCCACCACACAGGAAGGAGAGAGGATGGAGTCGGGGCGGGACGGAAACTCTTAAGATGTCTCATCAAACTTGTAAGGGCTGGTGATGAATCACAAGTGCTATAAGTAAGTACATCGCTGCCAATGGCAGAATGGAAAAGAGCATTAAATCTAGGAACAGATTTTCTCTGTACATTCTCAAATACAATACTACGTACAATATGATATACATTGTAGAAAAGAACATCTTTTAAGTGCTTTTGTATTCCCGGAACAAATGAGTCATTAGTCTTTTCTTGAAAGTGGTCAGACAGGTTGTTTCTCTGATGGATATGGGGAGATAGTTCTGTTACTTTTGTAGGAAGTTCTCTGCAGCCCAGTGTAAGTATAGCACAATCTATAGCAATTCTCTGGGCCCCTCCAGCATTTTCAGGCTTCCTTGCTTGGTATTTATAGATCAGCACCCTCTTGTGTTCCTAACTCAGATGCATAACAGTAATCAAAGACTCATGTGTCGAGCCTTTATGGCCCAGAACTTCAATGTGCAAATCAGTCATAAAAAGAGGCATGACCATGTTGTGGCTGATGCCCACTCAAGTGTACCATAGGATGACGTCAGTATGGCTGACATCCTCAGGGAAGGGGTGTTACATGTCATTCTGTGTCCTGTTATTGTTTTGCTTGTGTTGGTGCTCTGTCTTTGTGTTGTAGGATCAGCTCACTGATGACTGACTGAAGGCACCTGTATGAACTTGGCAAGACAGACCTTCTTTGTTTCCTTTCTTATTTAACCCCTTTGTCTTTTGTAAATATATGTTGTATTCTTCATTATATCATCTAACCCAGTGTTGTTGATAAAATGTAGATGACGTGTAAGATTGCAATTTCTGTTTTTATTTAGGTTTTTCTTTTAAATGCTGGGAATTACTTTTCATATGATGTTGTGATTTAAACAACTCCTCTAATTCACCAAGGGCATATTTGGAAAAGTTCCTCAAGACCTGGGTTTCCAAATGTTGATATGGATCTTCTGAAACATTTGAACTATGGAGCTGGCTCAGGACTTGGCCTGGCAGGATCAGCTCTGAGTATTCTCTCTGTGATACTGACAGTAATTGATAATCACCCGGCGCCAGTCCAGATGCTAGGACAGTTTGTAGTCAGGATGACCTTTACAAAAGGGTTTTCTTGTAATAATGACATCTTTTTTCACAATTAAGAGATAATTTCTTGATAATTGGGATTGAATGATGCTGAAATAATTTCAAATTGTTTTGTCATCAACTCCTCGTAGGCCAACTCCTAAATGTTTTTTGGGTCCAGTAAATTTGAGTTTATTGGTGCCAAAAGGAAGTTTGGTTCTCCAGAGAAACTTGGACCTCAGGCTCTATGGTTATATCATGCTCAGGGATGGATGTCCTGCCATATATATCCAGAAAATAAAGTCTGCATGCTAAATTCTCCCAGTGCAAAGGACTCTAACCGATTTCCATTGGGGAAGAGGGATTAGAAATTCTCTAACAAATCACTAGAGACCAACATATCCACCTGAAATCAAAGTTATTTAAAGTCAACACTGACGTGTAGCCATGTCAACATACTTTTACTGGGGTTTTAAGAGTGGAATAGAGCTAATAAAAACAAACTACAATGTTGAGAGAAGACATTTAGATTTCAAAGTGATTGGTACTATTAATCGATTTACAACACCCTCAATAGCAGCATCTATCTTCTCTATTGTCGCAGTCGCCATTGTTGTTATTACTCCTTCTTGGCTCCGGCACACAGTTTTACAATGCTTGACAATGGCAGTAGTCCCACCCATGGAGGTCATTGGACCAATTTCTTTTCAACTAAGAAACCACTGTTTTATGTTATGATGCCAGACCTGAGGCGGTGAACTCAGTGGAGTGGGTGGATTCAAAGGTCTGGACCCAGGCAGGGAAAATACTGCTGGAAATATTGCAAAATGGATTTCTGGTGCTTGAGGCTTGAAAATCATGAGTTATGCAATCATAGTTTGGTGCTGTTTGTTTATTTAATCTGCAGTACAATACCCAGCTGAATGGACATATCACCATCAAAGAAAACAGTTTATCAAACTTAGATAAGACTTGATTTGCTGTGGTCTTTGGGAATGATTTTGGGTTTGTTTACAGTGGTTGTAAATTGATATATATCGAGCGCTGTGCTTTTGTTGGGGAGTGTCAGGTAGTTTACTGTAGCTCTTCAACTTGATGATGCATTTTATTTGAGCATCTTTAAACTGCAGTAAAACTGGCCATGAAAAGAGGGCAGAAAAAAGTTACAGCACTTCAACAACCCTATAAAAAGATCAAAGAAGAGGTGAACAGAAAGGGGAATGGATATCGGGAGTGGCACTTAAGATAGATACTCTCTGATTCCTCATCTGATGAGGAGGAGGGTCAGAAAGATGGAGCGATAAAAGAGGAGGGATGACATAGAAGGATGAAAAGCAGATGAGTAGATAATGGAAGGTTCAAAGAAAGAGAAAAGGAGAGGGTGACTCCATGTGTCGTGGAATGGAGAACAATCAGTTTGAATGTTACCAGTTAAACAGATATTTGATCATTTCTAAGGAAATGTTTTGTTCAAACTAATGATTGAAATTAATTAAATTCCATGTTCGCATTAGATTTCTTTTATGTCTTCAATGATATTTTCATTAAAAATGCAGAGACAAATCTCAGGTCAAAGCGAATTTTAAAGAATTTCTTGAATTTGTTCTTTTCTTACAAAGGCATGAAATAACATTTCCATGCATTGTAACTATTCCATCAGTGTCAAAGACCATGCATGATGTTTGAAATATTCAAAAATCTTGTAAATGTTTTCATATTTTATGTTTGGTTTGACACAACTGTCATATATTTCTGTCAAATGTTAAATAGAAAATGTGTTTATAAATGAAATCAGGGATACAATGCATCATTTTAGATTTTTTAATAATGGAGGACACATGATTTCTTTGAATCCATTTGCTTATAGGCCTTGAGTAACAAGTTAACCAATTCAGAGGGAGTTCATGTGATTCCCTGTTGTGAATCAGAGCCAGCAGCCATAGGTTCTGTATTTTATTCAAAGGAACAACTGATGCATGAATTAACCCATCCACTGACCTTCATTTAACTTGGGGGCTCACTTTTACTGTTGAGAGCTGTAACTAGAAAGTTGCTTGTTTTGGCTAATCGCATTTACGATACATTATTATCAGTCTGAAACTGCTTCAAGGTTCTTGATCGAGGGAGATATCAACTTAGGGAACATACTGACAAACACATTTGCATGACGGGCCAGTACCATGTTGGTAGAATTTAGTCACACACCCAGATGTTTGGCAGGTGTGTATTATGCAACAACCTCGTTTCACCAGTCTCAGGTGTTGCTAATTAACACTTCAACACCTGAGGGTGCTGTGGGTGCAGCTAATAAATAACCCTGACATTGTTCACTCAAGCTTTTAACCCAACAGTACCTCATCTTTTTGTAATTTGCATCTTCAAAGATGTTGATTTTCTATTTAATAGTAAGACAGAAACATCTGTGATGAAATAAGAGATTTAAAGCAGCATGCTGAAGGAAGCCACAAAGGATGTTCTTCCTGTTGCAACTGATGACGCTTAATATATATCACAAATGATCATAGTCAGTTTATGCAGTCAATGGTTAAACATATATATTCACATTCTCCATTGCACTGAGGTAAAGTTCCACTTGCTGAAACTTCTGCTCTGTGGGTTACTCCCTCACTGTTGAGTTGGTGAATGAATGAATGAATGAATGTCAACTATAAATGAAATGCATTGCATCAGGCTGTCAAAAGGGAAATGGAAGAATTGCCACAGTCCCTGCCCACCAAGCCAGCCATCTGTTCCAAATGCTTCATTTTGGCACAGTGTACCGCCATATTACATCCCAGACAACTGCCCCCACCCTCATACCCACAATGCCTACAATGCCCTACTGTTACTCTGATGTAAAAAGACCTATTTGCCTTCCTGCTGTTTATATGCAGTATACCCTTACGTTGCACCATATCTACAGTCTGGTGCTGCTTACTGTGCAATGTTTACATCATCCTCTAATCTGAGACCTTGCACACTTTGACATTGTTCACACCTCGTCTTTATAAGTTATTTCAAGCACCTATTTATTTTAAACACAGCACATTGGACCATGACCCCTGCAAGACAATCTGCACTTTAATCACTGCAACCATGTAATATGCCCAACGCTTGAGTGAACTGTAAAGAAACCTAATGTACCCTTCATTGACCTACCCCTTATCCACTATAACTGCACCTGTACTTGTTGTCCCTTTGCCATTTGTGTCAGTGTGTAGTGTGCAACACTGCCTCACACATGGGATTTGTTGCAGTCATCTATAATACTGAATCAAAGTGATGGTTACTCACTACTTTAAAGAACTATAGCAGGGGATTTGCATGTTTTAGCTATAGCTGTTGATTATTATAGACTATAAATGATCAGTTTTCAAAGCATGTGTTGATGAACTCACAGATACTTGAATCTTGCTTAGATGCACTCTGTATAATCCAATTATTATTGTAGATTTTTTACTTTACAAAAAATAAAAGTTATATTTTATATTTAATACACGAACCATTTTGAAAACGTTCCATGGTAGGTTGTCATGGATGTTTTTAAATTTAAGATGTGGCTTTCAACAGCTTGAAGGGCTGAGCTATGTTGGTGCAAAATCAAAATACAAACAGATGAACTTGATAATATAGATTCTGTTAATTTATGTCATTTCTGCAATTTGAACTCAAAATGTTGAATATTATGGCCTTCTTGACTACACTGAATTTTCAAAACGGTCATAACTGCATTACCAAAGAACAAATACTTCTAACAAAACATTAAGGTGATGCTAATGCTAACTGTGGTGATTATCTCTCTGCATATGTCAAGTGTCTCAAAATGATCCCACTCTACTGAAATATTGTATGCACAGAACCCTGCATAACATAGATTAAATGCTTCCCCATTTGAATTTCTAATCTTGTGAGGAAGCTTTTAACTTATGTGTCACAAAATATGTTGTCTACATACATAGGATACAATGCTTTCCATATCTGTATAAACCAAAATGATAACAACTTAAAACATCAATGGTAATAGTGAATGAGTAACCCAAGATTACATAAAAAGCTGTTACCCATTAAAAATAACAATTCTAAAATCAGTGTCATCAGAGGGATTTTGTGGCCAAGCATGTGGTTTTATGTTGTACTATTAAAGACCAACCATCCACTAATGCTGTCCTCTAATGAGTCAGAACACATCCTTTTGCAACACTTTTTAGGTGACACACACGGTCAGAACTGTCTCTTTACCTGTAGAACAGAATCAAACATGTTCATTATTGTCAGTGATTCTTCTTTGATTCTTCTTTCAACATCACTTAGGTGATTTACAATCACACAGCAGCCAATATGTACATTATCTTGTCATTGGACTGTTGTATATATGGTGATGCAAATATTTACATCAATTCTGTCAGTATCTGTAACTGCAGACACAATGACTAAAAGAGCTGGACAATGTTTTTTCTCAGCTGTCATTAATTTTGTTTCTTACATCTGAGCTTTTCCCACTGCGACATGTGAAAGTGTCTTCCGTGAAAAAGGCCCCCCATCATATCAATTTGCCATTGGTTTACAGCTTATAATGATCTCTCACTGTGTTATGTCCCACCACACTGCTCCATTTCAACCAAGCACGTAGGAATGTACGAAGGACTAAAACGTCCAGAATTGTCGGATCTCTTTTCCAAGGACTGCTGCTAGTGCTCCACCAAGGAGTCGCACCACCGCACACGTGACTTTTGGGGATGTTTTGGAGGTTAGCACCATCCACAAGCATCGACCTTTCTCACCTCAGCAGCTTTGCCCTGTGTAAGCAGTGGACCTCGGCAACATGTCTGTCTGTCCTTCGGTGGCCAGCGGTGCTTTGTTGCTTTGTCTTTTTGTTTTCCCTCTTTTTTCCTTCCTGCCTGGACAACATGAATGTACTTCATGTATGTTTACTTCAAGTGCATATACTGTAGTTAATGCAATACCTTATTTAAACTAGCTAGCTTAAAGAGCTTTAATGCATTGTGTCATTGTATCAGGTTGTGTCATTACACACTTTAAAAGAAGACCACTCGTTTGCAGAATTACGCAGAAATTCATACAGAAATGTAAAAAGAGAAGACAAAACATAAATAAATAGGTTAAATAGGAAATAAATAATAAATAGATAAATAAATACAAAATACAAACAGTCCTGCATTAAAACAACACGAGGGGCTCTGTTGGTGCAGGTGTGTTGCTTCAGGTTTTGGTGATACAATATGATGCAGTAAGTACAGTTTGAGTAACAGTCACATGGTAAATTGTAGAAATACAGTGTCCATGTTACAAAGTAGTCTATCACTAGTGTAAGCTTGCACTTGATTGGCAACTGCAGCATTTTGTTGGATGATGTGACACTGTGGTCTGGCAAAGGGTAAACCAGGTTCAATTGTTTTTGCCAGTGTGTTTTGTTCAATGAGAAACTTTCATTTGAATGAATGGGGTGCCATGTTGCAACACTTTATCATGCTCTCTACGTGTGCCTCACCAGGAAATATATGACAAGAAAAAAGTAAAAGAAGCCACTTTTAATGGGAACTTTTACTAAGTACTTAGAGTGAGGTTTAGTCTATGCGTCTAGCTATCCTTCCACTAGTTTTTTAATTTCTGAAAACATGACGACGACTTCAGTTGTGTCCAAAATCATTCCCTATTTTTTTATATAATATACTATATTTACTTTCTGAAATTTTATTTGAGTATCCAGACGTCTGGAAGTGTATCCACTATAGCCTATAATGCACTCCAAAATTCCACAATAGTTCGCAAAAAGTACTGTCCACGGCATGCACACTACTTCCTGCTAACAATCCCACAATGCACAGCTCCCCATCTAACATGTTAGAAAATAACCATTATGTGACTCTTAAGCTGGCATTGATGACACAAAATAATTTCCTGCTCAACACGGAGTATTGTGTCCATGACATTGATCTGTGACTTATAACAGAATGTTGTTACGAGCGTCTGACAAACTGTCTTGATACGCAATATTATGTGTATAGGAGATAAAAGTATGTGTCTTTCTGTGTGTGTATGTGCATGTTAACGCCTCAGTGCAATGATAACCTCGCATTCTCTCAACCCAGACAGATCCTAATCCTGCGAGGCTTGACACTCCCAATGTCCTTCCTGTGTCTTTCACCTTCTTATCGCTGCCACTTTCCTTCCTTTCTCTTTCTCCTCCCCCCACCATCATCTTTCCACCCGGACTGTCCACCATGAGATGGCAATTACAACTCTGTTGACACGCTGACTCCACAGGGGACTTTGCCTGCATTTTCTGTCCTGCAGCATCTGTCTCTCTGTCCATCTTACCCCCTGGTCTCGCTGCGTCTGCATGTTTCTGTCTTGATGTGTTTCTTTCTACACCTCTGTCTTTCTTTTTCCTCGTCCTCAAACACCCATGGGTGTCTTTTTTTGTTTTTATCTTTTTACACTCTTAATGGAACTTTATATTTGACTTTTCTTTCTTTACTTTCCCCAGCTGCTGCAGATTTTCTCTACTCAGTCCATTCATATTGAACTGAGCTGCTGGTCATGACCGCAGCTGAAGATACACAAATGCTGTTCTGAGTGAATGTCTTCTTCCAGCATTAGGGTTCCCTAGTCTTACAAATTCTTTCAAGAGCACTGAGGGCTTTTCATTTAATCACTGAGATAAATGGTATCAGCCCCAGAACCACAGTGCAGTTACAATGCTGGCTTTATGATGTGAAAACAGCTTTATTTCTGTTCTTTAGCGCTATGGGAGGTTATGCAGGGACAGCCCATAGATCTAAGAGTATGTTAGGTCTTTCAGCGTGTGTACATATATACTGTATGTGTGTCTGTGTGTGTGTGTGTGTGTGTGTGTGTGTGTGTGTGTGTGTATGTGAAGTGAAAAATGGCCAAGTTGTGTTTAGTGTCAGCTTTTATTGGAAATCAGGCAGTGTGGGGAAAGCACTGCTTTTAGTAGCTCTTATTAAGTGTGGATATAAAACACTATCTTGAGCGGCTGCTGTATGTAGTCTATTGATATCCTTGTAATGTGGCTGTAGAAAGCGCAGCTGTGTGGTGTGAGAGTCAGAAAGTACTTGTGACTGTGTGCATGTGCATTTAAGACTTTAATGCATTAAAGACTATGCAAATTATTGCCATACCAAGAAAGAAAGAACGGCCAATCCCAGAATGAACTCCTACTTTTTAATTCTTGACAAACCATTCTCTAGCTAGACAGTACAAAGAGAAAAACACTAATCCAAATAGAGTGTGGCATGTATCATTTCATATGGGAGTTGTTGGGCCACAAGAGTGGACAGGAGTCAAGAAAGTAATCTAGCGTAAATAAGATAACATCAAAGGTAAATCCTCACACACCAGGAGGCTCAATGTCAATATTCTTTATAATAGTTTATGTAAATAACAATAGTAACAAGTGTCTATTTCAGGATGAGGGTCCAGTCAGACCAGCATTTATAAAAACAAACATTTAAAGCAAATTAAAATAATCTTTGTTTGGTCTTCTAGAAATAAAACCACATAAACTTTGATATGAACTCTACATAAACTCTAATCTGATACCTATTCGCAAACATGCAGAATCTGTTGCAGGTAATACAGACAGTACTGTACACGTTGCCCTACTAAATGTCAGATCTTTGCAAAACAAAAGTTTATTAATCAATGACTTTATCTGTGAGCATAAGCTGGACTTTATGTTTCTAACAGAAACCTGGCTAGATAACAATAACTGCAGCACAGTTCTCATTGAATCAGCTCCTCCAAATTCCAACTACATGAGTGAGGTTAGAGCAGATAGGAAAGGAGGAGGAGTGGCAGTTTCATTTAAAAGCATCTTTCAATGCAAGCAGTTTTCATTTGGTAAATTTGATTCACTTGAATATCTTGCTTTGTCTCTGAAATCTTCATCTCGAGTTTTGTTTTTAATTCTTTATAAGCCACCAAAATATTCTAAGTTTT
>JAVQJD010050260.1:0-19725 GCA_036023655.1 Nannoperca australis
ATATATATATATATATGTATATATTGCACTCACAAATCCAGGTTTGGTGTGTCCTTGAAAACTTAAGCTGCTCTAAGACATGTTATGTAATGCAGAGAGAAGTTCATATTAAATCTAATTCATTCCGTGGCAAAAGTGGCAATGCAGGATTTTGCCAAACAGACTCTGTACTGTTTGCTAGTCTCCTTTTTGAGTTTGAGAAACAAAGATCTATCTGAATTTCAATGAGGAGATAACAAATAATTAAACATAGCTTACAGATTTCAGTCTATAGCTTGATAAATGGATTCAGTATATATGGGTAGGAGGTTTCATGATGACATATATTTACTAAATGTAGTATGATACTTAATATATGATACTTAACAGTAATATCTCCTGGAAAAAAATCCAATCACTGCCCGCCTGCATACCTTTAATGCAAATCTACACAGGCCACAAAATATGGACACAGCTGATGCCAGACTAGAGGACTTGAAAGCAGGACATGTTCAATATGTCAGGCAAATGAAATAGAATTAAATTAGTTCCCACATTAGACTACATCTAACACACCCAGTTCTCTTGTGCCTTGCTAAAATATCTTATGCATAAAAAAGGCTGGGAATAGGGGGAGATGTTTAAGAGAAATTCTGTTTGATATGTGCCTCGGAAAAGATAAGAGAGTTAATGAAGTTGGAGATAAGTAATTTAATTTCTCTGCCACCTCGGTGGGGAGAGATAAGAGCATAATGGAGAGGAGGAAACTGTTAGCTGAAACTGAAGGAAAAGGCCAGGCTTTTAGCCCACATGAAAAGATTTCTGCTGGTCAATAATTGAACCTAATTTCGGAGCTGAAAAATGCAGCTCTAAGTTAGAGTCTGATGCTACTATTCAGTAGTTTGTATGGATCATTGTTTGTGTGTATTATGTCCTACTTTATCAACACCAGCATTGCTATGTTCTTGCCAAAAGTTATGCAGATGGAATTTTTATGAGGCCACTCTAATTAGATGCCTGCTGATAGCTTTTTGACAGGCCGACCGAGCTGATTGGTGTGAGGCAGCCTAGTTTGCTTTTTGAATGCGGTCATCTTGAGAAGAAAATCTGGGTATGTGAGGTGTAACAAAATGTGCATACACTTTATCTTCACAGTACAACAATTGGGCAATATGAAGGGTGGAAAGTAATTTTTATCAAATCTTAACAACTGCCTATATGACCAAGGCAAAGTGGGATCACCTGCATTCTCCCTCACCGCAAGACAACAAGCAAGCTGCATTGACGGACAAAAAGAAGTGCCTTTATTTGGCTTAGCCTGGCTGCTGGAGTGGCTTCTCAGTCTTTTGGTCACAAGCACTCAATAGACTTTAATATATTTTTTCTCCACACCCTCTCCTTTCTGCTGCCACATATATGATGTCATACATTTTAATTCCCAGCTCAAGCTGACATCTCTTCCTCTCAAATTGCAGTGCCTACAGCTAATCTGTGTCTGTTTGTCTACATTGGCATCTTTCCATTGATTTTGTTTGCATTCACACCTCCTCTGCACATCACTTTGCAAAGTAAAATCCATATGAATGGCAGATGTCATTCCATTTGCTTTGGACAGTGGGGTTTGTGGCCAACTAAGCTGTGTGGAGAATCAAAGTCCAACCAAGTACACTGAAATCCCCCCAATGTTGGGGGGTTTGCATGTTATGGAATAAGGAAGGAATAAATATGTAATTTCATAATTTGTCAATTGCTTGTTTGCCAAAGTTTATCCTGAGTATTTATCCAAATGTTTGTATTACTAAGAAGAGTGACTGTGCACTAATAGACTTGTGTTTCTTACAAGCCAAGAGAGCAACAGCTATAGGATGTAAAAATGTGAGCAAGCCAAATATGAATGAATATATCAAGGGTCCTTCAACATGTGTTGCTATGGAAAAACCAACATTACTAAAGGAAAGCTGGGAGTGTTTGAATATATCTGGGGGAGATTTATGGAGTTTGAACAAACTAAAGGTTGGTATTGATCACTGAAGCCACAGACTGGGGTGGGGGTGGGACAAGATAATAAAGTGCAGTAGCCCATGTGATCTTTAATGGGATTTCTGTACATTGTAAGTACTGCAACATCTGTATATTCACTTCTGTTTTAATTACCATGTTTTTATTGACTCCCCTGTGCATTATATTTCATTTGTGCTGTATATGTAATTGTTTGTTATAATATATATATATATATATATATATATATGTTTTGTCAAGTGTGAACTATGGCCTATATGAATAAAACTAATCATCTGATCATTGCACCCCTTTAGAGGACACCCACTTTACTGGAAGCAACAACACACACACTGAAGACGTTGAGTGGCCCGCATTGTGTCAGCACTGATCAAACCAGACAGCATGGTCATATCCTCAGAAAGTCTGAGTGCTCTAGCAGTCTTCTTTTTGTGAGATTGGGTTGTTTCTAACTCATTTTAAAACTGTTGTGCATTGCTGAGGTGTCACAATTCAGGACAGAACTAACTCCCTCTCACCTCAGAGTAATAAACGTTCACTACAGCTTAATTCTTAAAGGCCAGCAACAAACACCTACAACATTGAATCTGTGGAGGAGATGGAGATGGTGGCTTTAAGAAAGAGGCCAGGTAAACTGCAGTGTGATTTCCCATCGGACTCAAAAGGATAAACTCCATGGGATTTTTTACCACGTTTTTTTATGCTGAAGTTTGCCCAGCTATCGACCCAGTGCCACACAACTTCCTCCCAAGAATGATTACCTGCTAAAAAAAGCGGACCTACTTACATGCCACTTTTCCCACCTTTATTTCCTTTTTTTGTGTGTTCCCTATTATGCTCCTTTTTTGTTTTGCTAATAACTTTTTGTCTTTCTGAGGATCATGAAAACACGAATGGTGAATTGCCTCGTCATGTCTGTACAGAAAAGCTGAAATAATAGATTGCCAGCTAAGTGTTTTGACTTAACCTTGTCAAGAGATTTTACATATTGTAAACTATAAATTACATCTACTTTTTAGGCATTTGTTTACATTTTTTTTTCAATACTCATTATTTATTTTCTGTGTTTTCTTTAACAGCAGTGTCCCTTGTATATATATATATATATATTTTTTGTTTTGCATAAGCTCAGACCTACCTTTATTTTTAATCAGATATCTTACATTCACCAGAGCTTCCTCAGCAGTACAAGGCAAATTCACTCTGTGCTCTTTCCATTCGATGGTAAGGGCAAGCTGTGGGCAGTAATTATGAAAAATTGGACATGAAATTGGAAAGTGAAAGTGAAAGATAGAAAATGACTTACATTGCATTGCAAGGTCAACAAATTTGAGCAAAGCGATCGCTGAATGAACAAAGCATTTTGTCTAGCAGATTGATTGGAAATGCTGCACAGTCAGCTTTCTCTCGGATAATTCTTCTTAAAAGGATTCTTCAGCGGATGAAGGAGTTTAGGGGATACAGTCAGGGTGGGTTGTATTAACTTATACAACCTGTGGTAAACCTCTCTAATAAATGCAGCATTTGGGTTCAATGGTTCATGGTTGATTCGTTGTGGTTTATCTTCCCCATGCTGCTGAAAAGCAAAGAACATTTATAAAAAAAATACAAAATGGATGATCTAACTTACAAATTTACAACAGCACTGAAGAGCAATGAAAGTACTTTACTGAGCTGATCTTAGCTGCATGGCCAGGGTCAGTTTCCACTTAAAGGATTTTGTTGGACAGTTGTGAACCTGATAACAACTGAATCCTCTCAACTGCTGTTGAGTGATATATACTTCTTTTCCACTGCAACCAAGTAGAGTGTGACAGATGGAAATGTAGAGGAAAAGGGGGTTGGAACAGCTTGCTGCCACACACCTATCTCTCTCTCACACACACACACTCACTCACACACACACAGTTTGCTCTCTGGTCGGTAGGAAGTCCTGACACTGTCTGCTGCTAGCCCATGAAATAAGCTGCTCCCGCACTGTTCCGCCATGTGCTTTAATTTGGGGCTTCAGTGGTCAGAACTTCATTCTGTGACCCCGTTTCTCCCAACTGAACTTCAGAGGTGTGTTCTCTTCATACTCACTTTTCAAATGTCTTTTGACAGAAAAAGTGAAAATCGTGTTGATTTCTACTTCCTAATTCCTGCCTGAGTTAGAATCATAAAAGAAAAATAATTAATTGCAGATGCTGTGATAACATCTAGACAATAAAAGCTGTTTTGATACTGATGTGAGGGCTTCCTGCAATACGTGGTCAGTGTCTATTTGTCAAAGTGTATTGTTATGAAGAGTTTTTTTTATATCAAAAAGCTTACTAAATACAGTATGAGTCCATAACTACCTAATTGCATAGAATGTGCTTTAAGAGAATGGGCACATACAAACTTACTACAGCCTCTTTTGTCATTTCCTAGACCTCTAGATGTCATCACAGCAACAATCAGTGCATTCTAAAGAGTGGGCGTCTCAATATCTTTACTAGCAAAAAAAATGATATGTGTTTGTTTTTTGCATGAACCTCGTATAAGGCCATGGATCAGCTACAGCTGGCAATAGATTGATTCTGGCTCTGCTGGAATTCCTCCAGGATCTCTGCATCGGGCTGGGGGCCATATTTTGACATGCTCTGCGCCTCCGCCTGCCAAGATTGTGTCATAAAAATATGCATAGTACGGGTGTTGCTTGTTTGCATACTGCATGTTGAATATGATGCTAGGACACATTCAGGGTGATATCAAGCCTGATTTCACAAGCTCCTCACTAGCACCACTTCCCACAGTAGCTTACTGACAACCTATCCTACTGGCTCCATTTCAGGTCCGATTATAAATCATAAACCGCAGCCATCACAGTTCAGTTTATCAGCAATCCTGCTAATGAAATCACTGAAAGCCCGCAAGCTTTTACTCAGAAAATAGTTAGCTACTTAGAGTGAAGAGTATAAAACATAGAGTGTCTGATCCACAAGAATAACAATAGCCCATAATAGATCTGAACCCAATGATTTATAATGGTAAAAAGGAAAAGTATCAGTATATATAGACTTTCAACCTAAGGCAAAGAGGGGAGAGAGTGATAAAAGCTACTACAGTATGCGAGGAGTAATATACTGCAGGGGGAAATATAGATATATGTGTGTGTGTGTGTGTGTGTGTGTATGCAATAGATTTTTTTGACCTCTGCATGCATTTTCTTATCTTATAGAAGAAACGAGGGAAGAATGATACAGCTGCTAAAAAAGCCTACAGGACATACTAGTAAGCAAGCATGGAAGGAATGGACCATTTCAACAGATCTTTAAAATCAGTCTTTGCTTTTGACTGCATTCCTAAAAAACAAGAACTAATTTACAAACAAAATACAAACCACACATATGGGTTTATACATATATTTTGTCTAAAGCTCAAACTAAAAGGCTGGCATAATGAACTCAATTAATTATTATTCCATATTTAATCAGTGACCCCGGCATGTGTATATTTTTAGATGATAAAGTATAGTGTAATTTGTCTTTTGCACTGTCCCCCAGCTACGCACTTCAGGTCCCTCCTGCGAAGCACAAATAAAATGTGTTTTAGGCCTCTGTTTTTCTTATCTCTACACCAAGGCCACCAATGCAAATGCTTGTACCTTTATTGGACTGAGTCAAATACTTACATATACTCCAACAATACTGAAAAAGAAACAGTATTATGTACAGTGTTGCCAGAACATCCACAACTCACAGTTCTCCTGAGATTCAAAATTCAATACAATCTATGGGACAAAATTGACTGCAGATATGTACTGACGTACACAGAGCTGCTGGCTGCTGGTTAAAATGAAATTAGTCTTGCAGTCCAGAATCCCCACCCCCTCCACTCTCATTCAAGAGCCCATTAGTAAACCAGTGACAGACTCTATTCTGTTCCAGGAATATATGGCCCTTCACTGACCTTGTTTGATTACATCGCTGCTCACCATTTCTCTTTTGTGAGTCCAAGAAAGAACCTCCTTAGTCAAGTTACTTACCCAAGTATCTGTTCCTGGATTGATTTCTGGGTCACTTTTCTCATCATTAGCATCGAGTGTGAGAGGATTTTCTGAGAAAACCCATCGAAATGGATGGGTTCTTTGCATTTTCTACCTACACTTTTACAGGACAATAAAAAAGATAATTTTCTTCCCCGTAGCACAGAATGGCCACAATAAAAGTGTGAGGAGCCTATAATGTTAGTGATGATAGTGTAGCTCCATGATGCCATTAAAAATCCCCTGTGGGTTCGATTGGCACTCAGTTATTTGGTGTTAATTATGTATCAGAAAGTATGACTCAAATGTGAGGAGAGGACATTTTTCACCTTAGAATAAGAATAACAGAAATATATTGTGTAGTTTAATCAGTTATATTTATAGACTAATTTTCTCAATCCATTATGTCTTATGACTACTGTACTTGTTATATATATATAGATATATTGATCTATATTTTTGAAATGTATCTAGGCTTCACACACTTGAATACGAATCCATACTCTCTCTGTCTCTGCACACATTACCAATCCAGTGACTTTTGTGTGTCAAGATAGTACGTGTCCATTAATCTTGTCTCTTTGGCACTTCCTGAATGGTGAAGTAGTGAAAAAAACAGGATAAAAGAAGAGACTGTGATATCGCTTCCCCTGCTCAGTTGGTGTCACATTTCACCAGGGCCACAAAAGAGATCCCTGGCAGTTCACTTGAACCAGCACCTCGGCTCTCTGTTATCATCTGTGATAACAAAGAGCGGAGTAAACTGGCCATTTCATCCCAGACAGGTGGCTGAGTGGCATGTTTGACTGATCTAGTGCACATATTTGTGCTTGGGTTGATGCTGAAAGACAGAGACTCTGTTTACATCACCCTTGGATAGAACAGTTGTGCCATGTGGATACTTAATACACAAACTGTGTTTTGAAGTAACATATCAAAGCTGGTCTCAGTCTCCATATCTCTATTGTAGTGGCTCTCATATAACAATGTGAAAACAAAGAGAAAGACTTCTTAACTATTTAATAGTTGTAGCTTCCTATTTTTTCTTGAGGTATTTTGTGGAACCACATCACCTCCACATCCCTTTGTAAGATGTATGTGCTTCATTAGCCCTTTTTAAAAAGCATCTTGATACCGACAGCTTCAACCTGACTGATAATCTCGCTGTTCAGCTAAAGAATGAGTGCAGACCGGCAGAACAACATCAAATTAGAATCATGCAAATATTTATACACCTTTCAAATTTTAATGAATACTGACTCTTATGTACGCTTGTGAATATTTAAAGGCTTAGTAATCATCTACTGCCCAAATACAGTGCAGGAAACAAACAATCATCTGGTAAATGTTAGCTGATAAAGCCAATATTCACCCATTTTTCAAATTAAATTTGATATGCGAGCCTAAAGCTTTTTCTAATCAACATGAATAACTGAAGCAATTCTGTCCTTGAATTACACCCAGCCATTGAAACTTTGTAAAAGTCAATTGCTTACATTTTTGAACTCCTAAGGTAATGACCTATCACTGCAAACAGACAGATCCCAGTGACAAACAAACACTGCCATGTTTGCCTTGCAAGCTGAGTAGCTGTGATAATTCTCTCTCAGCTTGTTGTCTAAACAGGTAACAGCATATGCATACATTACCAGCTTACAACTCTGAAGTCTATGGTTGGTGATAACAGCAGTGTGATAGACTATTTACCCTTGTAGTGAAAATGTTCTGCCTTTTGTCTCAGAGGGAGAGAAGTCAGAGGTCAGCTGCTGGAGGATAAGTATGCTAATGTTAGCTGGCCAACTAATATTGGCTGGCATATTTAATAAACTCAGGTTCTTCAGGAAAAGTTGAACCTTGCCCAGCCCTTACCATGACACTTGTGGTGTCATCTGGCAACACACTGCGTTGGCAATCAGATTTATGGAAGCACACATTCCTGGTAGATTACTCTGTAATTTGAAACCAATTAATTGTGCTGTAACCTGCCAATTGTTGACAGAGAAGACAAACACAGGGACAATCATTTGACTGAAAACTTTCCACAGTTTTCTTTTTGTAGAATCAGTGGTACAATCTTCTCATCTCACCTCATCTAGCAATATAAAGTAACCAAAAGCAATTAAATAGTCACTAATCCTCCCCCCATGCTGCTCCCTCAGCAGGTGCCATTTATTTAAAAAATAATTTTGAACTAAAACTAAATTAAGCTGCCAACTTAAATGACAGAACATGCTGTAATCACTGATAGCTCAAGGGGTACATTTTTAAGAAGGAAAGGTGGATGTCTGTGAAACTCAGCTGTGGCAGATATGGCCTATTGTGAGTTAGTTGGAAATTAAAAAAATACAATTGCGACATATATCGCACCAACTGCACAGCCTCCATTCAAAAATTCACCAGTGGTGTCTGAGATATCACACAATATGAATAAATTAAGGATTGACAATATTGTCAACCTCTGCAAGCAGATAAGTAGTATGTGAAAGAAAAAAAACATTTTAATAAGAACTACATCTGCTGCATGTGTGACAGTCATCTGTATGCGTCTACATCTTCAGCAATACAAGTCCAAACTCATAAATCGCACCACTGCCATCTTTATTTCCTTCACCCTAGTCATCATTGATGGGCTGATGACAGTATGGCAGATTGTTTTTTGACCATCTCATCAATCAAATCTGCAAATGCCCAATGATGCATTGAGTTTGGACATTAGGGGTTTAGGCACGTTTAGATAAAGTTAATGTACAATGATTCACAAGTAGCTGGTGTTATCAGATATTATTGCTTGACAAAATGATGTATTTCACAGATGTGTGCAATATTTGTGCTGTTGGTGCAATGAGCATGCCTTCTCTTTAATGTTTGTTTCACTGATGAGTGGTGAGTGTATTTAAGTTAAAAAATCCCCTAAAAATTCATGTTTAAGTTGCTTTTACATTCATAACGGTTATCACTGATTATGCTTCAGAAATGATCCATCTCTACATTTCATTTTTTTCTTTATGTTGCTGTAGATTAATTGCCATGCACCTTGAGCTATGACACTTGATTTGTAAGGCAAACGGCTTTAATGAACTTTTGAAACAACTTTTCAGCTGAATTTTCAGCCTTGAGAGAACAGCTTTCCATCAGGCAGCCATCACTGAGCATACCCAGGGACACTGCATTGCTAGTTTGATGAGATGAGAAGAAACTACACTTGACATGTGCATTGTGTATATTGTAAACAGCATGCCTCTTCTCTGTGTTCCTAATAGTTTTTAGATGTTACTTGAGTTCTTTTTAAGTACCCTTGAACCATGGCAACCCGAAGCACTATTTTTATAAAGCCTTTATGAAGCCTTCATGTACAAATACAAAATGTTCGTTTTTTGAACACGCTAGCTAACTGTGGCTCTAGGGACGGCAATGTTGGTCTGTTGTTTCTGTCTGGTCTGAAATATTTCAACAACTCTTGGATGGATTGCCATGAAATTTGGTACAGACATTCATGGTCTGCAGCACTGGGTTGCACCAGCTATGCACAAGTTCAAACGTAGCCTAGTTAGAACAAAATGTCTAACTTAGGTAACATTTTAAGGGTTGCACCATCTGAAATAGTTCTGACATAGGCATAAATTACAACTTAAATCTTAGCCTATAGCTCTTAGTAAGTGCTCTGTATGGTACATCATTTTGAAAGGTGGGTTAACTTGGAGGAGGAGGAGGAGGAGGAACAAAATGGTGAGATAACTTTCTAATTAACAAGTACTAATTTATCAGTTTGCCAGTGTAGGCTATCATTATGTGTTTGTTAAATGTTACAGTTTCATTAATAGGATACCGTTATATTACCCTGTGTTGTAGTTGACAGTTTCACCACCCAATGTCACTCTTGTTATTTTGCACAAGCTGTACATTAAAGTTGTATAATTATCACCTAAACATAATGCTTTGTGTCCTAGTTTATGTACCTTTTTGTTGTTTGGTGGTCAGTATTTTGGTTAGTCTGGTTAGTATGGGCACATTAGTCTGGTTAGTAGCTTAGCTACTCGGCAGAGCCTTACATGTCCGTGGTGCAACCAAACATCAACACAGTTTTATTATCAAACTAACTAGCTTCAACGTATCAGTTAGTGTGGACTAAAGGCCTTTAAAGTGGGTTTTTTTGGGCAATCCTGAACCAACAGTGGAGCTAACCAAGTTCTCCTCTCTTTTTTAATATTGGGCGTTTGTTTTTCTTATTAAGTAACAGAAGCACCAGGTCATCATCACTTGATGTTGATAAAAACATTTCTACAGCATTGCATTTTCTTTGAAAACTTTAATCATTTATTCGCAAACTTGCACAGTTCTGAATGTGAACAGTCAGGTGCGTAAAAATTTGCCTCATAATTATTCGCAATTTCCTACCGTTTATTCACGTTGTGTAAAGGCCTTTAAGGCTACGTCCACATTACAACGTTTTTGTTTAAAAACGAAAACTCTGTACACACAAGCGTTTCATCACCATTTCAAAAACAATCCCCTGTCCAAACTACACGCCTGAAAAAGGCATATCACGTGACCAGTCACGTGTACTGGGCATGCACATGCCTGTGTAAACAGGAAGCAGATCATCTACTCTGTAGATGGTTGCTTAGTTGCAGAGACCAGTGAAATATCTCTGAACATAATAGATTAGTTTACACATTTTGTTTAGACATTCGTGGTTCCCAAAGTATCCTTATGACTTTGGTGATCTTCTTTGGTGAAATCTTTGGTGATATCGATTTCCCTTGTGCCAATGAGGTTTACATTTGTGGTTTTAAGGGAAATGTCTCGACAACTATTGGATGGATTTCCATAAAATGTGGTATATTTATGTTCCCGGAATGATGAATTGTAATAATTTTGGCAATCTCTTAACTTTTTTCATATACTTTGGTTTATGACCAATATCTACAAGCCATTTTGAGGGACTTTTCCAAAACTGAAGCCACCGTGGAGTGGGTCAAAGTACTGCAGTTTACAAAAATGACTGAATGAATATATGTTAGAGGGTGGATTTTGCATAATCATACTTTTTCTGATACAATATTAAATACTGTATGTAATGCAAGGTTGCAACAACCTGGGTCTATTACACAACTTACCCTCAGTCACCAAAAAGCCAATTTTCATTGAAGCTTTTAACAAAAGCAGTTCATATTTAAAAGCCTGTGAACCACGGCACATCAGATGGAGCAGCCATATGGCTCCGATCAAAACCTCCCCTCGACTGGAAAGAAAACTCACTAATTAAACGCTTCCTGATTAATTCAGCCACTCTAATTAGACGGGAATTTATTCCACATCAATATTTCACTATGTCAGCAGAAACTCCGCCTCGGCCACAAGATAATACAGTTTCTTTTTACCAGCCCGAACCCACCACCCCATCACACTTCACTATTTGCATGCATGCACACACACACAATGTAAATGTGAGTGCACACACGTCCAACCCACTTATTTAATCATTTTGTCTTTTCTCTCTGATGAGTTATTTTCCCTGGCGACTGCTTTTGAGAGAAGGGGTGATGCAGGAGATGAAAAGTCAAAAGTTGATCAAGTAACTAAAGCCCAAACTGCAACTAAGGAGCTTCCAAAGTTAGATGTACACCCTTTGAATGATTGCCAACATGAAATGAAGTGTATTGAGATTCTAGAATTTAAGTTAAGAATCATCTAACATCCTTCTGCTTACAAAAAAAATATTTTGAGGGTGAAATTATTGCTTTGTTGTATTAAAAAAGTGGCTGATTAATTTGACGTACCTTTTTTCTCTTCTCTTCTTATGTTTGAAACCCGTGAGCTGCAGGATGATGCCCCTTGTTGTAAGGCTAGTAGCCTAGAACAGATGTTTGATTTATTAAACTTTTTTTTTTATATTCAAAATGTATTTTGCTGAGAAACAAATGAATGTCTGTGACAACATTTCAACAGCTGCTATTCCTCAGATGCCGGAGGCCCACAAAATAAAACCATAATGAGTTTGGACTTCGTCCATTTAGGAAAAAAGCTGATCCCAATGTTTATTTAAAACTTCTTTGAAGACTGAGATTAAATTAAGAAGGGATTTACTTCGTGTGGCACTATCTTTGACTTGATGGAAGTAGCCACCAATAAATTATTGGCTGTGTTTGTTTTCCAGAAGTCAGTGGTTGGCCTGAGAGAGATCAGAATAGCCATCTACAGAGGCCACAGATCGGTTCACGATCTTCCTTCATGTATGGCCACCTGTTATCACATGACAGAGTTTACAGTTTCGTCATGTAATGACGACTGAGCCATCTCCATGACAACTGAGAGTCTCCAGAAAAGGTTAGTGTGTTAAGATTACATTGTCAAATAGCTCCCATGAGGCTATGACATTGGATACGCTGACAGAATGCTAACAAAATAGAAAACCTTTTGCTTTATTAGGTGATGGTTTGTGTCTCATTTGACTTCTTAATTTGAAAGAATAATGTTGTTTTATGAACAAAATGTCTTTAAATGCATTCATGTTAATGTTGTCAGGTTATTCAATGCCATTTTAACTGCATGAGGTGAAAAATGTTTACAAATGGCACAACAAATCATCCAACATCGTTGCTGTGGTTTCAGTGTACATATCACAATGTTGCAGGGGGTTTGTGTATCAACCTGTCAATCATGGGCATGTGTGAGAACTTTATTGGTAAGCAAGTGTTTTCAAGACTACACAACCAGAACCCTGTCTTTAGAGGAGGCACAAGTCAGAACAGCAATAAAACAGGAAGTTGGTAATGAGAAAATAAATCATAACTGGTCTCAGTTATGGAATACAATTGATTTTTTGAAGTGTTTGACAATTTACATTTTTACTGCAGTAAGGAAATGCTCTTGATGTATTCTCTGCTACATTTCAAGTTGGATTTATGTTTTGATGCCTTGTCAACTACAAAAGGTAATTGGAGCCAGTTGCTTGGCTTTTCCTGCAAGAATGATCATATTATTAATAATCAAATATTACATTTTGCAAGTTTGAGGCTTACATTTTAAGACTGTGACTAATCAATCAGTCAAAATGTATTTATAAAGCACCTTTCAAACACATCAAATGCAATTCAAAGTGCTTCACAAGTGCTTGACAAAATAAGGGATGTTAACAATGAACACACCAAAACTACCAAAAATAAATGCATAAAGGATAATACAAGCAATACAAATAAAATAAACCAAATTACTATGCAATGTTTTATAGGATGGTATAGTACTGCAACCAGATCCACCATCCACTCTTCCCTCAAGAGTCAAGTTATGACTAATAACCACATGACATAAACAATCACATGACACTAATAATTGAATACCTGACTTAAAGAAGAAATAAAACCAAACAAGAGGGGAGAAAGTATTTTTTTTACTGCTACACAAAAGTCTTACTATTGATCAAGCACAACCCACTAATTCACCCCACTAACTGCACTTTCTAAGCGGGTGTGAGAACAATTTTAAACAAAATAGATAATTAAGGCAGCAGTGCAGGGGAGTGGAAACACTTGTGCAGTACACAACCACTTTAGCTTCATTAGCAATGTCGTAACCAGGGAGTCACTCAGCGAGGTAGTCTACTGGTGACCTCAGGTCAGAAGTAATTTAACTTAATTCACTAAAAAAGATTGGCATAAAAAACCAGACAACATCTTTCTACTGCCATATACAATTTAAAAATACCACATTGTGTTCCAGCATAACTGCAAACTCAACTGTTCTGACTTTGAAAAGCTGGGAGAATATTTTGTCCTATGACAAACGCTGGAATATTGTTTTGGCCACTTGGGGGCAGTAGAAACAAGCAGCAAACACAACACTGAAATATTGCATTATCATATTTTAAGTTAATGTGGTGAACTTGTTAGCAAACAACTACCTATTTACATACATAGCTCCAACGCTGCAAGTAGCACAGGCAACAACGGAAACTGTTTCCAGGGGACACTAAAAAGTGCCTGGACAAAGCTTGTTGTCCCACCAAAAGTACTATTCAGCAAGTTTTCCAACAGCACTTACTGATATATACTCATAAATTAAAAACCATGGCAACAACAAGTGTGTCCCATCAGTGTGCATCACTTTTTCATGTCCCCTGGAAACAGTTTGTTTTATTCTCTGTGCTACTTTGAGCATTTCTTAATGTATCTGTGTTTTCTCTATTTGCATGTGTTTTCTTAAGTTGCAGTGCTGTCAGGGCCCCTGCAGTGTTCTTCCTCTTGCCCAGTGAAGATAAGCATAACTTTTTTGTCAATGCACACAAGGCAAGTGATACTTCTACCTTCCTAGTCATAGTCCTGCTACACATATGCATGTCATCTTGCACCCTCGAATGTGAAAATGTGAATTGCGTTGTGTTGTCTGCTGTCTGCTTTGACTGGTGACCTGTCTGGGGTGTTTTTCTGTTCCCGACTGCACTCTTGGATAGACTCCTGCCCTCCCCATGAAAGAACAGTGATAATGGATGGATGGAAAGACCGAAATGGCAGCTCCATTGTCACCATACTGCTTCAGTGTGAGTGCTGCTCCTCACTGAAGGATGAGTCATCAGACTCGTCTTGGTCTCTGATGACAGGAGTTTGGAGTCTGCCAGCCTACTGAACAAAGCCAAACATGTCAGACAGACAGTGACGAATAGGACATCTGCATATATAGTGCAGCTGTATTTCATGTTGCAGAGCTGAGAGGACGATGGTCAGCTTATACTGAATAGTTAAAGGGATTCTTAATAGTGCTATGGTGCTATTTAATTCTGAGAGGATAGCTCATTCATCTTTTATGGTCTTAGTTCTTTAGGAGGATGTCCTCCTTTCTTGGCTCTAAAAGTCTCACAAGGATGGGATGTTTTATGTACCACCATGGCCAAAGAAATGTCCCTTTAATTAAATGCCGTTGACTGCAATTTTCACTACAGGTAGCATGTTTAAACACAAAACAATGTGGTGAATAAATCCTGGTCAACATAATAATGCAATATTCACAATCTAAATATATTAAAAGGCAGGTGGAATGGTTAAGGTACTTTCTTTTTTCTGTGATAATTGGATGTAATTTGGGGGTAAACAATATCTGTCACCTCTGACTAAAAGTAATGGGTGCTTTATTTTTCATATCCTGAAAGATACCAGAGAGAGAACACTGATCTTTAACAGACAAAATGCTAACAGCCTAATTTAGCTAACCAAAACCAAGACTATGTATAGTGTAATTATAGAACTACAAAGGTTTTGCTCATATTAAATGGTTGTTTGATAGTTCTTTTCATTAGAAATACATGATGTGACTCAATGTAAACTTTAAGCTCTTCATCAGTTTTTAACTTGATTTGAAGTAGTGTCTGTGAATTTAAAAAAAATCATGAAGTTGTTTCCCCAAAATAAGATAAATAAAACTGTCCTTAGGTGAAAATTAAGATTTGTACTGATTCCTTACAAAACAGCTTGGTTTACAGCCAATCTCTGAACCCATCTGCTATCAGTGATGTAGCCTAAATCAGCTAATGTTTCAGGACTTCCGGTGGAACCAGCAAGACTTCCTCTTCCATGTGCCGGTCAATGATAAAAAGCTAAATCACTGTCAGACGATAGCCGATGTTCCGCCTCTCTTCCTCTGACTGTTTACCTGCATGCAACCAAAGCCTACGGAAAGCTTAGCCTACGGATTCTGCATTAATATGCTGATATCTGTTTATAGAGATTATTGGACAACAGAGATCACTTTACCAAGGTGCTGAGATGTGTGGCTGTCAAATTGGACTTGGTTCAATTATAAAACATGAATCTGGACATTTAGGTAGGTGTATGGTAGTTTATTAGTGCATCAAAAGATCCTGCTTCGACCCATGAACTACATAAATGTATAAAAGTTGTATTGTTTGAGAGATGCTATCTAAATCCAAGACACACATGCACTACTTCCTACTGCAGTGTACTAATTGCACATAACTGGGCAGTTTATAAATCAATGTTACATTTGTATGTGTCCATAAATCAGTTTTTTTCTTTCAAGCATATATTATTAACACTCCAACTGTCAAGAACACATCCTTAAGGAGGACCTCTTGCTCTTTCTTTTCTCTTGACAGCAAGAAAGCAGAGGTTGTTACAACCACAGGGAGATCAAAGTAGTAAAAGCAGTATAGCTGGGAAACCAGCTTTGGTCCACAAGGGAGGATTATATGTGTTTGAAATTAAGCTGCCCTGTGGACTGTACCACACAGCTCACCCTTGCTGGCCTGATATCTATTCACCCCACTTGCTGAAAGATTCATTATGAACAGCTATTACCTATAGACCAACACAACACCGGCCTCGGGTTGGGCAGCATTACTGAAACTGTAGTCACAATGGCCCCATTTAATGATAGTGATGTCATTAATTACAAAAACCCATGGTCCTAGTAAAAAAACAGGTCTATTGTATTTTTGTCTGGGAAGAGGCTGCTTCCTTGACCTTTCTTTTCACTCTGTCATGTACCAATTCAATATTTATCAGCCAACAAATAAAAGAGTACAAGCTTGTTTCAGTTGTGTGGTGATCTGTTAAAAGGTCATAATTACATGAGATGATTGAGTGACTGAAGGGTTTTTCTGCTTGTTTGGTTGTTACATGTCATCTAATTTAGTTATAGTGGAAACAGGTGTGCATCATTGTAGAGTGGACACTGTTCAGTGGTTGAAGGGGGGGTGCATTTGCTCTACAGCAGATGCCATTCTATTCAAGTTGGTGTCATGTGCTTGTCAAAACAATAAGTATCTTAACTAGCTTTGTTATTGTATGATTTTAGCTTCACAATATAACTACTCATGTTTCTGCATGCGGTTGTTGCATTGCTCGTCATGCCTTCCAAACATATCCAGTGCAAAACATCTGGTGTATTGCCCTTCTATTGACTGCTGAATAATGCAGTAGAGGGGTATTTAGGGGTATGTGTCATTTAGATGATCAAGTGGCCATCATCCATCATTTATAGAATGGCTGAGAGAAAAGTCTTGATTTTGAGAAACTGCATCATCCAGTAGTTGATTTGAGCTAACTGGTTAATAACTGTACCCTCACAACAGACTTGATATCAAATCTAGTATGTTTGACAAATGCAATCATTTGATATTCTTTAAAGAAGTCATTTTTGGGTGAATTTGTTTTAACTTAGTTTAGTGATAATAGGACAGAGATTAATTAAATATTTTCACAATAAATATTCAGTATTTGTAAGACTAATGCAAGCATAGATCAAGTATGTGGTAAAAGGTGCCATCTGGAGGATATGTGAAATACTGTGGGCTACTGAGAGACAAAGGTTCATAGGAAAAATGCCATTGTTATAAAGCCTTGCTGCATCATATCCAAAACTCTGACAAAATTGTATGTAATATATATTGTATGTGATGACATTATGGACTAAGTTTTTCCTTAAGCACATTAGAAGAAAATATTTATTTATACAACCCTCTCATTGTAATAGTTAGTTTATAGTATTAAATTTAAGCATGAAATAGGTAAAGGGCTACAAAAGAAGAAAGCATTATTTTGACATTTCTATTGTTTTCCAATTCTCATTGTAATTTTGAAGATGCAGAATCAGGCACAACCATCTGTTGTCTAGGAGCTATAACATAGCACCTTTTGAAACAGGGTTGAGGACTGGTTGTTTCCTAAACTTGACATGAGCGTTTCACATTAATGTTGGGCCGATATAAAATACTATAAAGAATAGATGCTGCAGAGCCTCCGTGATCCAAGATGCTAGCAGTGGCATCTTCCCTCCATTTTTGTTCTTGCTGATAAAGTGTGGAAATCTCCCCAGCTGACAGGGGTCAGGGAGGCAAACCGTCTTGTGAATAGCAAACTTGGCTCCAAAACATTTCTCCCTCTTTCAAAGCCTGAGCAAAAGGGAGCACAGTGAGGGGTCAGACAGCCCCTGATGGATGTGTTGTATAGGCTGAGTCAGGCTGCACAAATACTGCCTCTGTGTTCTGGGGGGAAGATGGAGTTTTACATCCTTGCTGAGGGCATATATGAGTCCATGGGCATAGCTTATCAACTCAGTGCCTAACACTGGTACACTACCAAAGTGACTTGCAGTGCACTGTAGCAGAAAATATAACACCAACAGACAACATAGACTTACAGCAATTTTCCAGCAACTGAGCAAGCCTGCGTCTCTGCAGCAGGAGAGCGATGATAGCAGGAAGACACCGGGTTTGGCACCAGGATAGTGACAGGAATGTAAAGTGGAAGTTAAACTTTCTTTACCTGTTTTTTTAAACACGTATCAAAAGTTAAAGCCTCCACTGAGAAAACTACAAGTAAAAATAAATTGGTATACAATTATATAAAACACATAGCATTCACTCAGATAATCTGAAAGAATGCAAACAAGGCGACAAAAATCTATAAAAATGTGTTTTTAGGCAGTGCTTTAGGTAGTCAGCAGATGCAGCTGATATAATAGATGGTGTGGAGATGGTTCTGTGGTGTAAGGGCTAAGGAGATATCTAAACGTGGGTGTCCTCTGAGATAACTGGTCTAAAATTCTGAATCACAATGTCCATGGTTTGAAAGGAGACTTTTTTATTATTGCCTGTCATCACATTCCTCATCACATTTTCTGCCTGTATTTACTGTCAAATAAAAAGAAGAAGAATTGAAAATATTCCATGAATGCTATTATAGACTATGAATTAGATTTATCTAACAGCCCAGCAGCCACACCTGTTGTAGGTCTGCTTTTCTGAGACAAGTAAAAAGAGCAATCCATTTGTCTAAATGAGAAAAGATCAGTGTATGAATAAATGAAAAACAACCTAATGTCATACAGGTAACTAGTGTCCTTTAAGGTGTTTCACTGTTCTTTACTGAAAATACTATTCCCACGATGTATTGTCTCATTCACAACTTAACATTAAAAGACATTCTGCTGACCATCACTTTGCAACTACGTAAAGTGTCTGCATGAGTTAGTTGTCAGTTTCAGTTCATAACCCTTTAAATCAACATTGATCATTTGCTGCCACCTACTGTCTTGAGGCTTTAGTACAGTAGTATTAGTGATCCATGAATGCTTGCTGCAGCACATATTAAGTATAAAAAACATTTTTAAATGATTCATAGAAAATAAACACAAAGAAAAGACTTACTGTTGCTGTCATTTTAGATAATAGGATAAATATATATTTTTTCTATCTTGAAATGTACCTTTTTATATGGTTATGGTGCCTCAGATACACCATTGTCCCAAAATATCGAGCCAACTAAATTGTTCAGTCAATTTCAGAATTTGTTTAAGTTTTGGAAGTTTATTTTTGATTTAATTAATTATGCCTAATGCATATGATATTCTCATCTTCAAACATCTTCCCTTTTTTTAAATAAAACCCTTATGTTGAAGGTAAGTCAATGAGAATATTTTTTCCTGTCTGTCCCCCCCCGAGTGGTGGAATCAGCTCCCCCACATCCGTCAGACAAACTGTGACTTGAAACCTGTCTGGCCACTTTCAAGAAAAGACTTAAGACTCATTTGTTCCGGGAATACAACAGCACTTAAACGTCACATTGGTTCTATAAAGTATTATATAACAATAATATATAATATATAAAGTTCAGCATATTGTACGATATTATAGTGGAACTGTATTTTAGTTTGAATGTCTTGTATGTGATAATGTACAAAGATCATCTGTTGTTAGATGTGATGCT
>JAVQJD010050261.1:0-21116 GCA_036023655.1 Nannoperca australis
TCTTGACTCTATTTTCTATTCATTTCACAACGTATGGTGGTGAATAAGTGTGACTTTTCATGGAAAACACAAAATTGTTTGGGTGACCCCAAACTTTTGAACGGTAGTGTATATTCTCATATGTCCCTCATGGTTAAAGTTTAAGTGCACCTGTGCAATTACAGGTCAGTTTCAGATCAGTACTTGATATTGAAATTGATTCACAGTTCTGTGCTCAGTGTTGAAATTGGGAATGACTGCGGGAAACAAGAGGTTACGAATCCATTACTATAGCATGGCAAATCAAAAGAACATTAGCTTTTCATCAGTTCAAGGTCAGTCCAGCTCAATTATTTATTGTCCCTTATAAGACACTTTCCACTTATATCCTCTATAAATTAGTCAATTCAATGAGCCTGTAGCATTATACATTTGTCACTAGGTATGTTACTGTCACTCAGAAGCAACATCCCTACAATGAAAAGGGTTATTCCCTTCTTGAATATCTGGTGCTGTGCCTTTATTAAAAATGAAAAATAATCACGACAATATATATTTTACTTGTTTGCTGCCAAATGTCTTTGATGCTCTGTTAATATGACCCATAGTTACTTTATAAGTGCATAATAACTGCAGAATAATCACACTGTAATTTGCAGATTGGTATCTTAAAACATTCAAAACCACAAACTTCAAACAATCCTAATAACCAGCATTTTCAAAACATTGTATTGCTTTTAGTTTTTCTTTTTTCTTCAGTTCACAAAGGCAGCGTTTGCGCACAAAATGTGATTTGTTTTTTTTTGGCATGGTTGATGGATCCAAGGCCAAAGTATGAGCCTGAGGTGAATTTCACACTGTAAAAGGTTTTTTTGTTCACAATAGTCCATAGTGTAAATGCTGGAATAAAGTCTTGATTTCTCCAATTCAGTATTAATATGTGTTTAGAGTGTTTGGGGTGAAACAATGCCTTTACCAACAAGCCAAAACACATTGAATTATCTCCTCTTGCAAGGGAGAGTTTATATAATATTCCCACTGCTTGGTACAGTTGAATTTATGGACTAAGAGAAACTGTGTTCCTCTGTGTTCCGCTCCGCTTTTCTTCTGTCCTCTTCCACAAGCAGAGTCTGTTCATCTGGAGGAAGATGAAAGAATGACTTTTGCTCATTGATATAAATAAATGGAGAGAGAGAGAGGGATGAGGCGAGGCCGTGTAGGAGGGAAGATATCCTTGGGGCAAATGAAGGAGTAGGAGAGAGGGATGAGCCGACCACAGGGAGAAGAGGAGGTGGAGGGTGAGGGCGAGAGGGAGGTGGAGAATGGAGAGTGGAGGTGTGCACAGAGAGGAGAGAGAAGAAAGAAGGGGAATGAGAGGAGCAGAGGGAGACAGCAGGGAGGAGAAAAAGACATGGAAGAGGATAGCGGAGAGACAGAAGTAAGAAGAGAAAAGAGTGATGGTGAGAATGCACGATGAGAAAAAAATAACTTGTCAGTTTATGAAAATTAGATTTTCCACCACATGATTACAACTATCATCAAAGGGTGCAAGTAATTGAGTGTGCATATACTGTATGTGCAGACGTGTGTGTGTTCAAAAATGTGCACATTTTGTTGCTGCCTACGCACTTGTGTGTGTGCATGCGAGTGTGTTTAATTTGTCCGTTAGCTTTTCTTGTTTTTTATGAGCTCATCTGTCTGCTTTACCTATAAGCCTGCATGTTTTTATGTGTGTATGGATGTTCACACTATGTGTGTGTGTGTGTGTGTGTGTGTGTGTGTGGATGCTCACACTATAGGTATGTGTGTGAGCACAGAGTCTTAATCTCTTCCTCCTGTGCTTGTTGAAGTACATTTATATGAAGCACCAGTTAACCTTTCTTTCCTGTCTACAGCCATGGCGTCGTACATTTTATTAACTGTGGCAGGTGATATATTGCCACACTTCCCACAGTAAGATTACATTAACCCTCTGCTTTTTTCCCTTATTCCTCTTTTCCACCACTCCACCTCATTTCTCCTGTGTTCCACTGCCTTTTCCCTCCTTCTCCTGCCTCATTTTCCATCTTTCTTTTACCCCACTTCTCCACTCCAATATATCCCTTTCCCTTCCTACCTGACTGTATCCACCACAGTAATTACACTAAAGAGGGCAGGGGACAGAAAAACAGAAAGAAGGAACAAAAGGGCAGCAAAGAACGGAGAAGATCTCATTGTAAGGCACTTTCTGGGAGAGACACGAGGAGAAAGAGAAGAGACATCCAACAAGAAACAGAAAATTGAGAGTGACAAAAGAAAAGACGGGGGGAGCGCTCCTTAAAAAGTAGGCAATCCCATCTGGCTGCCAGCGATGGCTGTGTCACCATGGTCTCCAAGATACATGAAGGACTTTAATAATAGCAGCTTCCAACACAGGAGGGGAAGCACTTAGGTGAGGGGTTGGTAAGAGAGTTGTGTGGGGGAGACATAATAATAGAGTAAGGGAAATGGAAAGATGTACAGGAACAGTGAGATGCATTTACTCTTGCTATTGTACAGGTTAGATATTGTGCTCAATGTTCGGCAACATTATTACCTCAACAGGGGTTGCATGAATGATGAAGTGATGACGTTCAATGATGTATGAAGCTTTATGAAGATGTATGAAGGGATAGATGATGGACAGACAAACAGATGGGTGAAAAAAGACGTGATGATAGATGAAAAGTTATTTTGTGTCGTGATCCACTATTTGGTGTACTTGGGGTTGGGGGGGTTGTGAATTTTCTTCAGAATGTGTCTTTTTTACATGAACAGATATGGTGTGTGTATAAAACATAATAGCATGACTAATTCTCTAACATGAGGGCATGTCTATGATGGCGGTTGTGGCCCTCACATAAAATACAAAGAGAGCTGCAGCCCAACGACTAATACTTAAGAAAAGGCAAAATACTTTCTCAAGGCCAAAAATGTAATATTTACTCAAAAAACAAAGGCATTAGCCATCTCTGTCATCAGGTAAATAATGAAGGTTGTAAGATCAACATCATGCCTTGAGAAAGTGTTTTAAAAGTCGTTCTTTTATCACAACTTAATAATAATACAACATGTCAAGTGGCAGCTTTGCAGATTCCTCGCTACTGTGAATTGGTAAATTGGTGTCTGTTCATTTTCCATGGTGAGACTAGAAAGACGCCTCTCTTTTTATTAAAGGCACAACCAAATATTTCAGGGTCATGTTGGGCATCTTGGCCAATTGTATGGGATTTTGCAAGGGTGTGTTTTGTTTTGCTTGTAATTTTTGAACTTTTCATTTGTATGAAGAATATTGTTATTTCTTATTTCAAAAGTTGATAGTCTCACTTTGATGATGTTAACTTTTAGGTTGTAAAGTCATGCAGGTGAACAGATGACTTGCGTCAACATGAAGAGCAGAAAAGGGCATGAAAGGCCACTGAAACTATAGTGTAATTAATATCTGACAAGTTGCTTTCCCAGCTTAACTGTTGGGAGGGGCCTACCTATCACGCTAATTTGACGGACAGGTTTTGGATGGGATTTGGTCCACTGAGAGTCAGCTGCTCACCAGTCCAGTCAGTCACCTTCATAGAGTCTGACACCAGACTGCTTTCCTCTAATTCAAACTTCACATCCAATCACTTTTCATTTTCTCATAAATCCTGTTAGATCCCGCCCCACCCCCCCGCACTCCTATTAGGTGATTGTGTTTTAATTTTGAGCGGCGAATGAGCTATTAGCTGTCGCTGACACGTTACCCATGTAATGCTGGAAACGAGCAGAGCAGCTGTGACAGTTTATCCTCATTCACTCACTCGCTCACAGAGTCACGTGCACACACGCCTGCTAACAAAATTAAGTGTGCCTACTTTTGGAATTGAGATTAGCCATGCTGCCCAAGTCTGACTCTACACTGAGAGACACAACACAGAGCAGATGAGTGAAGCTAGCTACTCCTGATTCTGTGCTGTTAGGTTTCAAAGCTAGACGTGTGCCAACACTCTGATCAGATATTCACAAGGTGGCTCAGAGTGAGAAGAACTAGGACAGGGGAGAAAATGCAGACAGAATTTTTTTTTCTTCCATCTGAGAGGAGACACTGAGCTGTAGTTAATTGCAGTTACAAGAGATGGCAGAGCATTATCAGTGTGTGCTTGGCATTGGAGTTGACTGGCAGCTAGATAGAAACCTTATCAGCAAGATAAAAAGTGAGAAGAGGATGCAGAGATGGGAAGAAGAGAGAGAGAGAGAGATGAAAAAGAAGGGGAAGAAACGAGATGGGGAAAAGAGAAAGAGAAAAGGACCATGAAGAGGGTAAAATAAAAGATTCTAATTTTGTCTTATCTGTGAAAGTGGAGATGTTTTATCTCTTTCACTCATCACCATGCTGTTTCTGATTGCCAGAGCAGTTTGACTGGTTGCCAGTCTGCAATGATAAAAAAAGAATATAAAAATAAAACCTCTCTATTGGCCTCTTTTCTCTCCGTTTAGTTCCCTTTTGCAAACCTCATCTCTTCTGCATATTCCCAGTAGAATCCCAGTTTTGACTTTTAGCATTTATATCCTATCTTCCACTCTTTCTCTTTAAGCTTGCCCTCTATTTCTCTCCACCACACAATGTCTTTGTCTTATACGAGTTTTGTGTTGCTTTCATCGGTTTCCCATTTTTTCCCTTTCTCTACTGTTTATGCTTTTTCCTCCTTCCTCTTTCAACTCTCTTACTTTATATTATTCGTCACCGCCTCTTTGTATATCCTCTCTCCCCTTGCTGTTCTTTGCTTGTACCGCTCCAATCAAATTCTGATCACATCTTTGTATCAAAGATGCCAACCCACCAGGAGGCACTACTTTCATGTGATGAAACTTGCTTATAATCCTTTCAAAGCTGTAAAGCCAAGACTGAATATTAACACTCCACATTATTGACCTTCTACTTACACAACGCTTCTTTGTGAGTGTTCTGACTTGGAAAGAACTCACTGTTCTCAGTGTACCAACTGCAAGCTGCAGGACAAAAAGCGCTAAAATTTATATTTCCAGATGAGGTCAACAGTGGAAGTTGTTAAAGCAAAAAAGGACACAATGTCAACATGATGAAAGTGCTGCATGTTTAGAGTTCAGTATATTTAATAAGTTACATTGTATATTATCTATATCCTTCTCTTGGCTGCCTCATAAACCCAATTTAAACTCAGGAATCAAGTTTAACTTAACTGTTAAACTCTGATGAGGTTCTATGTCTGATGGGTGAGCAAGTCTTTCTGAGATGTTGTCATTCATCTAATTTCATTTGACAGCTTTAAATTCACAACTAGCTGTGTGATACTGCATTTACTAGGAGCTCTCAGCAAGATGGGAATTGTCCAAGTTTCTTGCTGTCATTTACAGTGACTCCGCTTTTCATGTCACTGGTCCAGAGTGTGTGTGTGTGTGTGTGTGTGTGTGTGTGTGTGAAAGATCTGCTTAGAAAACCCCTACCTATTAAATGTAAATTCATTCTTTTTGCTTTCTGCTATCCTATTTTCGCTTTCCTAATCCATATAGACAGCTGACTTTATTATAGTCACGATGATAATTAATGATGCTTTGATGTGATTTGAATATGATCATTTTCTGGGGAAAAAAGAGTTTCAGTTTGAAAGTGAAAACACTCCAACTCAACATTGCAAGTGAATAATAACAATTGAGTGTAAATGCATGTATTTTATTAGTTGACTTGGGTGTTTTGCTCTGGGGAAATGGAACAGAGCTTTTTCTTGAGATCTGTGTATATAGAAAGAAGTGGGTCCTTCCACAAGACAACATATGAATGCACAATGGAACTGCTCATCTTTAAGGCCATCGCTACGGTCATGTTATTCCCCAGATACAGTAGAAGGATACATCTGTCTTTTGCATTCTTGCAGGTCAGTGGCCTTGCAGTATTCACAGATTTTCCGCAGCACTAAGGCCCGGTAACACCAGGAAGTGGCAAAACGAAATGAATCTGTGTGTGTTCATGAAATATGTGATTCTAGAAGCCTGATGATGTTGTTAATGAACTGCTGTAGCTGGCGAGCTAATTCCTAACATGCTAGCTAGCTGGCTGTACAGATATACGAAGTGGTATTGATCTTTTCAACTAAAGGTTGAATACCTGTTTCCCTCCCAAAAAGTAATACATTTTTTGTTTAGATTGCTAGATATAGCAAAATATATTTTAGGGGTGTTGATAACAGAAGACCTTTGATACCCCCTAGGATGGTTAATCTGGCCACGTTTCAAAGGCAGACTTAACAGGTTCCTACTGATGAAGTTGTGAGGGAGAACCAATAAAATAACCAAAGAGCTAATTGGCAGAGTTTGGACTAGGATTTTCATTACAGACTTTCACAGACACACACACACTATTATGTCTTTCTTAATGCTGAGATCCTAGTGAAGGTTTTCTGACAGCGTAGACATTAAAAATACATTGCCATGTAGTCTGTGAGTGTTGGCTTGCTCGTTTGCTGTGCTTGTGTAATGGATAGACTACTTTGAAACAAGCTTATAGAATTATCTTAACATCAGGTTTTGCATGTTAAATTATATAGAGTGATATATAGTTATTTATTATTAATATTACCTATTGTTATAGTACGTAGGCCAGTGCAGTGTAACAATTCCACCTGACATAAACATGTACACATACATGCAACCTGTCCATCATGGAGATTGATTAAAGGCATTTTGGTAAATGTAAGACATTGTTAAGTCAAGTAGACAAGACGGGTTGAGAAAAAGTGGGTACACCACAGAAGCATAACAAGGAAAATACTGAACATCACATCACATTGCATCACATTTTCCTGCAGCCTAATAGCCATGCATTTTTGAGCCTTTCACTTTTACTTTGCATTGTACCTAGCACTGCCCACCTCAATTTGTTTTAGAATCCGCTGCTCCCCTCTCTGTTAAAATTATCTGTCAAAGTTCTCTGTCTTTCAGTCTCACAGGATATAAAATGTCTGCCCTGATGCAGCACCGCACGGCTCACCACCATGTCAAAGTTCAGCAACACATATGATAAATTACTATCTTACTACTCAGATATGTTACTATGGAACAGTAGCAGTATGGAACGTTGTTTCTATTCACAATTACTGATTGTTTATGGCCATCGGAGTAACATATGGTAATTGTTCGAATGGAAATAGTATTTCCCAGTAATAAGTGGTATTTAGGGCATCTTAGTAAAGTTGTCACTTAGAAATGCACTCTGTTGTGTTGATTGATCAGCTTAATGATAGTGGTAGAATTAATTGAGTCAGGGGAGATAAATGGCTGGGCACTGATCATCCAGTGACTTTCAAACCATTGATTAGTTCCTTATCTTGGCTAATAAGATGCTGTAAGTAGAGGACAGGGTGGCAGTGGTTATACGCCACTTAGTGTGTAGATGTTCCTTTGGCTTCAACTGATTAAACCAAAACAATTTAATTATCAAACACAATTAACATTAAGATACTTTGTTATTTATAAGTAGCAGTAGTGATAGTAAAATAGTATATATGTTTTAATTTTGCTTGGTTATTTCACTAGAAGATTTATTCATTCAAGAATTATTTTGTTTAGTGGCAATGTGACAAAATTGTATATGATATGTAAAAAAAAAAAAATCTTTTTTAAAACTCTAAGAAATTGTCTTAAGAATATGCCTCTTTCATGTCACAATAGGTTAAAGTGGAAATCATAATTAATAAATAAAATGAATGATGGCTGAATTCCATTTAACTGCTTCAATTTCAGGTTCCTGGTATAGCACATGCTGGCTCACTGTCACGTCTCACAGGGTCACTTAAATAGAGCGTAGAATAAGATTAATTTGTCATTTCTTCCATTTTTTTGGAGCCAAATGTTGCTGTTTTAACCTCACACAACTCTTGTATTTAATAATCCAGCTGACTTAATACTTTTAACACTTTTTATAATTTATAATGGTTGTTTTACTTCTCAGAAATTCTCCAGAAAGCCTTCCTTCTACTAATTTGATGAAAGTTATGATGGAGACTTTTATACATGTCTCAGTTAAGTCATATGGTTTTCTCACAATGTAAACAATGATGAAGTCCAGACCAAACCTGGAAGAGCCTTACTAGTGACCAATAAATACTGGAAATCAAATCGTACAATTTAGCAATCTAAACAAAAAAATCAGTTGACAGAACTAGTAATTTTAAGTTTGATTAATTTAACTGTATAACTTCTTAAACTGAGTTTTTGCCTTGTGTTGAGTAAAGTCAGAAGTTGTCTTTTTTCTTTGAGTTTTCTCAGCATCTACATTTCTACAGTGTGATGATTGTTTTTATACTGTTTTCTATCCTATCTATCTAAGTCCTCATCCAGTCCTAACTAACTGAAGAGACATCCTAAATAAACCATGTCTATGCATGGTACTTGTAAATTCTAAGAATAAGAACAAAAGAAAATATTTTCGGAGGAAAATTCAGGCGTGCTCGCAGGTGACAATTTGCAAATGAAACAATTGAAATAGTTTAAATATCCAAAGAAGTTTAAGTAAATCCAATAAGTGAAAGAAGTTTCAGTTTAAGCGTAAGCACTGACTAAAGTGTGAATTTAAACGTAAGAGTTGAGAAAAGTTTAAGTATAAGTTATAGTCAAAGTGTTGAAAGGAAAAACACAAATTGACGTTTGTCATTCTAAACATAAGGCACACAGAAGACCAACATTTTACTTTATATTATTTTACTTTATACATACCAGCCCTGAAGCGGAATAAATTCTGTTTTATGGATTGATTTCCTGTTCATTTATACCACTGTATTCTCCTGTTATCTCCACTGCATCCTATAATCACCTTAAGGCCATAACAGTTTACATTCTGCATTCAAAGGCATCCACTTAAATCACACACTTCATCTCTTTCCTTTATGGTCTGCTCCCTTTAAAAAGTGAGGTGCAGGTGTTGTTATAGATGGAATGCATTGAAAGACATTTCAGCCTTTTATCTGTTCATAATGCAGTATAGGCAGCCATGACACCTAACCCAGATAAATACTATTATTAACACTTCTGCATCTCACAGCTCACCTGCCTGCCGATTGACTGTCATATCCATCATGCCTACGAACACACACACACACACACACACACACACACAGAGTTTTGATCCTTAAAATCCATATCCATCATAGCAAGTCAAAGTAAGATTCAGTGCAGCGCCCTGGTGGGGTAACCATACTGTGGGCGAGTCCATATAAAATTGTCTACTGAAGTGGGCCAGATTGTGTTAGGCCGGTCTATTCATTCATCTATGCTTATGCCCTTTCTGCCTCCATCAATTTCTTGAGCTGAAGAGTGAGGAGAGGAGGGGACAGGGCCCAGCAAAAAAACAGAGGGGAAGAGGAGACGGGGGAAGTGAGAAAGGAAAATATTTTAAAAGAAAAAGGAGGTAAATCATAACAACAAGGATATTCATGTAAAAGGAGATAAATGAAAGGAATCACAAACATGGACTACGTGGATGAAATGCATGGGTACGCTGTGACACATAATGATGCAAATATTGTTTTGGGTCACTATGTGCTATCATTGTTATTTCAATTGTCTGGGGTTTAAATGGGCAAGCCTGCAGCTCCTTGTGTAAGAGCAATATGGACTAAACAAGACCTAATGGGATGAAACGGCATGCCATGTACAGTACAAAACAGCAGCTATACTAACAAGGCTCTATGGTAATGAGCTTGAGGGCTTGGAAAACACAAGTGGACACGCATGCACACACACACACACACACACCACCTCAGTGTGCTGAGACATTATCAGCATGCTCTTATTTTGCAATTACCACTTTTAAGTGTTTGCTTCTATGGCAACGGTGTGATTTATTTCCCAATTAAGAGTTAGTGAACTTGCTTACTTACAACCAGTAATATCAAGCTGCACATACAGTACCTTCAAGCTAAATGTGGTCTATTTGCTATTAAAAAACAAAGGATTTTCACCATCTTGTATCTCGCAAACAAGTAGACTTCTGTATCAAGAGTTCGCTTCTTTGAATGAGTTTATTACACAAGAGCAAATATTCACTAATGACGCTGGAGCACATCTACTTGCCAATTAATGTGCTCGCTAAAAAGGACGATATTCAGCGGGCTTCACATCCAATAACACCTTTTTTTTCATCCATCTAGCTTAAAATGAAGATAAACAATACATGGATGGATGAGAGAGTCGGCAGGCAGGTGGGAATGCAATGAAATCAATTAGGCAAATACTTGTGATTTATACTCTGTGTTGATAACAAAGAAAGCTTCATTTACTTTCTTTTCCACTCTAGCTGATATAATTTGTTTCTAGTGTTTATGCACTGATAACATATGAATCCCATTCCATCTTGGGACATATAAATCAAGCAGCAGCGCCTGTCTTTATATTTGTGTGTACGTGTATGTACACTGCGTTTGTGAGCATTTAAAGCAAGCAAAGTAATTGTAAACTATTAACTATCAAATGTTAATGCATATGTTTGCGCTGATCCATAAACATGAAGGCAATTTCTGCATGTATCTGGTTGGAGTAGATTACGCTTTCTGTGTTTCTGTGAGCAATTTGTCTTCATGTTTACATGAAAAATGTTTGCATATCTATGGATGTGTGGATGTAAGAAAAAAGGCCCCCGAGCTTGCAAATGTTTGTCAAACATTCTTCTGTGAAGAAACCCCTCCGTCCCTCTCTTTTTTCTGCTCCCCTCATTCTCTCCCTCTCTCTCCTCACGCTGACTGCAGTGTTACTGAGAAGTAGAACTCGTCTGGCCCTCATTAATGTCCCTGGCATTATATGTGGCTCTGCATCTCCATTTGCTGCTCCCCAGCCTCTCACAGATTCATCCCACATTCTAACCATGCCATCCTCGTACGTGCAACACGAGCAGCCTTCAACTGCAATTAGTACTTGTGTTATCATGCATTCACACACACACACACCTACACACACACACACACACACCTACACACACACACACACAGAAGCATTTAGGTTCAGTTTTTTTTTACACCCGACACTACTCTTTTAATAAGCATTCAGTTGGTTTAGTGAAACACTGGGATGCCATGCTTCCATTAGGGCTTTATTATGAGCCTATTCACTTTGTTTAACCTTAGCGCACTGACACAACACAGCTCTTCTGGTGTTATATTTTCCAATTCATTGTGGAAAACAGATTGAGGATAAGGTTACCTACAGTTTAAGCCAAAATGGCACTTTGGTGATCAGGTAAGATAAAGTCCCAGATGAACACTGATCAAAATTTGCTTTTGTTTTGGCGATTTGATATATTGGAAGCCTTCTATGAACGGATAGTGTACTGCACAGTGTTGATAAGTTCTATCACTTTGTATAATCTGATACAGTTTTTGGCATTAGCCTGCAAAGGCCTGCAAATTGTCCCAGTATCTTATTAGCTCCAGTATGAATCTTTCATTTGGGTCTCTATCACAGAACCCCTACAACTAGGCAAAGTCATTACCGTTTTCACTTTTTCAATCTCTTGCTCTTTTCATGTTCCGAGATCAGTCCTTTATCCCTAGCGTTCTATTTTTCATCACAACTTTATCCTCATTCATACCCTCAAACACTCTTTAAACTTGAAGAAATGAGACCCACGTCTCTTGGAAAAAAAAGGAACTAGGTCTGGGGTGATCACCAGAAAGTTTTCTGACATGCAGAATCACCCTTAAGCTGGTGTTGAATGTTTTAGAGCAGGCTGGTCTCTTTTTCTGAGGGGGATAAGACGGCTCTTGTGTCTGCTTGTCTGCCGGGGCTTTGGTAGTAGAGGATAGGCTGCTACCTGTTCCTCTCTCATCTCTTCACACTAATTAGGGAGAAATGGGTTTAAGTCTTAGTGGGGACACACATGCTTTGCCTGGGCCCAGGTGTGTGTGCGTAGTCAAATGTATTCATCAAAGTGCTTTATGAAGATCTGGTTTTTGTCTTAATGTGTCCAGAAACATACTTTTAGGGCAACATTTTCTTAGACGTGCGGATGGATTACAATGTGCCAGCTCTGTGCCCACTTGTGTTGTGTGTGTGTGTGTGTGTGTGTGTGTGTGTAGTGCGGTGGCATGGAACCGCAGGCGATGATAAGGAGGGGGCTTAAGCAGTGGGCTCTCTAGGCCTAATCACTGCACACATTTCAAAGGCGAGAATGCCAATTAAAACTGATAGGGCTCAATATGGGCTTTTGGGCTGCCACAGCGAAGAGCAACACATCCAACATGAAAATCAATCGGCCCCCCGTCTCCTGGTCAGGAGAAGCGGTTTGCCTGCCAGTGATCCGAGAGGAGTCTCTGATAAATACTGTGGCTCTACAAAGGGCTGTAGCATGGGCAAGGGGGAAAGACTCGTAGGGTCATGGAGAGAAGACAGATTTGTGAGTCCCCAATCGTCATGTGTGTGCCGGTGTGTGTTGGGGATTACAGGGCCTGTGATCTAAATTCCAAAAAGCAGGTGAAAAGTAAAATGAGTGAATGGGACTTTGAGATGTATTAATAATCCATAACATACAATCATTTGACATAATGAGAGGACACATCAGTCAAGTTAAATGAAAAGTTTGACATTTTGGGGAATAGGTTTGTTTACTTTCTTGCAAAGTTAGATGAGAAGATCGATGACACTCTCATGTTTGTTTGCTAACTACTACTCGGGTCAGAAGTCAGCATATGTGCAAAGACTAGAAACAGGGGTCAACGGCTAGCCTAGCTCGGTCAAAAGAAACCTAAATCCACCAGCACCTCTAGAGCTACCTAATTTAAATAGTATAACTTGTTTGTTTACTCCGTACAAAAAAGTGGGACTGTTTGTGGTTTTATTTGACAGCCAGACTACTGATTTGTTTTTACGGATTAAAATTTTACATTAAAAAAAAGTTAAAGTTGAATCCACCGTCTCCAGATCTTTTTGTCTTACATATAATCAGTGTTTTGTGGGGGCTAAATGTCATGGTTCTGCCAAAAGGCTGATTTCTTCTCTAAACTTCTCAGATGCGTTTCAACACCTGCTTACACACTATTGCATCAGTACTAACAATCTGATAATGTCAAATATAATATGTCAGTGCCAGGGGCCATTTTGTCTGTAGAATGAGTAGTTTTGATACTTTAAGCATACTTTGTGGTAATAATTCTGAGTACTTTTACATTGTTGTACTGGTACTTAAAAGATTACTTCCACAGCTTCAACCCCTTCATCTAACTCAAAATGATGAAACATTATTTTAATAGATAGACATGGCACTAAAACATGATCACGCATCAGAAATACGGTTAAAGTGTCAAACATTCACAGAAAAAAACAACTGACAATACACTTCAACAGAAATAAATAATATGTAAACATATTTAATTGTATAAAGAAATCAATAAAAAGGTAGTGGAATAATTGCAAAATGATCAAATGATAGTACAGCACTAATTTGAGAGCTCAAGCATGTATCTCAGAAAAAAAATTCACTTCTGTGCTGTGTGCATGATTGTTTGTGTGTGTGTTTTTTAACAGTCAGGGCAAAGAATCACAAGAACCTGCTGTGTTTATCTCAGTGAAGTGAAACGCGCAGGCTACACAGGAGGTGAATGTCAAAGTGAGCATTTCTTGCCACCATCCACAGTATAACTGCTGTAGGTCACACTCTGCCGAGGCAAATTAAGGTGAAGTCCAATACCTTGTGATGTGTGTGTGTGTGTGTGCTTGTACAGATGTGTGTGAATGCTAATACGCTCCGACAAGCTGATAACATATTTCTTGTCATATCGTTTGACATCATTAACTAATAAAGATTGATTGCCCTTTGGTCCCCGCCAATGAGTGTTTGTACTATTGCCCTGCTGCCATGGTGTGTGTGTGTGTGTGTGTGTGTGTGTGTGTGTGTGTGTGTGTGAGAGAGAGTGTTTGTGCGTGCATGCGTGCGCAAGAGAGAGAGAGAGAAAGCTCAAGGCTTTCCCTTCCACAGATCAGAGTCTGGCTGGATCCAGCCTTCTCCCATGATGCTTTGCAGGCAGAAATTTTGGAAATACTCCAGGCGGTGGCTACGAGACACAGAGAGAGTTTAACATAGGAGGTGCAAAACTCTTACACACACTTATACATTCATACATACGCAAATACTGTACATCAAATGTTTTGTGTGTAATTACCTAGCCAAGTGTTGGCTAATAGCTGGCTTTGTTATACACAATTGTTTTTTGTTTTTTGCTTTGATTTTTATAAATCTGTCTGTCACAAGTCCCCCAAAATTTATAAAAAAGCAATACTTAATTACTTGAGTTGCCCTTTAAAACAAGACAATGTTTTACCATAAATAATCTCTGTACATGACATCAAGGAACTCGTAGGAGTTGGCATACTCACAAGTTGGGTTTTTGGCCTTCTGCTATCTCCTCCTTGGGGATGGGGTAGAGAGACTCGTATGTACGCTTCTCCCCAGAGCCGTGGATGGCGTAGGAGTTCATCTTGTTGATATTGGGAGGAAGGTACGACCAAGGGAGGAGAGCCTCACCCATCCACCTATCCCCTGTGATTGTAGCATTAAACACCATGGGCAGTTGTTGCTGGAAAAAGAATTTCAAGAAAAAATAAGTCATGCTTAAACAACTTCACTCAAAATACAGCTGCGCCCTTCAAAAAACACCATGGATGTCTGCCTACCTGGAATGCTTGGCCGACTCCTGACAGCAATAATATCAGGTGCTGTCCGTGTCTAAAATGAAAACAGTTTGTATGATTGTTTTAAGACTGTATATACACGTATGGACATAGATGCTACAACAGCTCTGTACTTACGGACAAAGCTCCACTTCTAGGTAATTTTCTGTAGTACTATCAAGGAAGAAGGACTCCACGACTGAAAAATAATTAATTCAAGATAAGACCTTTAATTTTATATTAAACTGTCAAACGGTGTTATTAGCATCTCCAGCACCTATTCCAGAGAGAAAAAAAGACAATAATTAAAAATATGAGTCATTTATTTTAAGGTACAATTTAACAATATTATGTAAAAATGACAGATGTATAAACTTTCAAATAAGATATGAAGACAAGCACACCCGCTTACCTAGCAGCATGCTTATTATCAAGTTAGATTCTAATGGGGTTGGTTTCCAATCTAATAAGTAACATTAATGAGGCCAAATATGTGACGCTCATCAACCGGAAATCGAACCTGCTTAAGGTCAATTAGATAGGATTGTTATTACTCAACCTCATCACAGGGTTTAATTGCTGTGTCACCATAATAATGATAATGCAATTACTATTATGGCCTCATAAACAGGGCTAGTCCCTAGTCTCTCCAACCTCATTGAACTATGAATTTAAATTTTTCAGCTTTTAGAGTGGCCTAAAAATTGCATTATACAGACTAAATACCTCCCTTATGACTGGAATAACAACGTTACAATAAGTGCAAGTATTGGGAGGTGGAAACCATAATCCATAACGATGGGTCATAAATGCAACCTTTGTGTTGTTTCTAAGTTCAGTTGGAATTGACACTATGGCGTCTGGAGTGGGTTACTGAAATAATTACACGCTTTTTAATTGGTTAATTATAATCAGTCAAAGGAATAGTTCGACATTATGGGAATTACTCTAGAGTTCGATGAGATCGATAACAATATCATATCTGTTTGTTTAATATGAAACTGGAGCGAATGGTGTAGATCTTCTCATCTAACTATTGACAAGAAGGAGAATAAGCATATTCCCCAAAATGCTGATATGAAATGTATATTCAAGTAATACTATTAAAAATGTTGGTAAAAATGTTATTTGAACAGTATGTTTGAATTAATCTATAAATGATTAACAAATTAATGATTTCTTAACCCTTGTGCTACCCTGTGGAGAAAACACTGGGTCAAGACAATGGGCCACTGGGTCAATATGACCCGGCAAGGTAGCACAAGGGTTAAATGGAAATAAACAATAGTTTTGAAAGGGGTTTTAACAATTTTAGGCTACTTTTATTTACACATTCCATTAAATCATTCATTTTGATTCTTTAAGATCACACTTTTGCAGTCACTATTATAGACATTCATCGTGGATTTGTTAGTAAATCCCTAAAAGCCATTCAAGTGAATGGGAAAGTGTGTCCAAACTTTTGACTGGTACTGTATTTGCATGTCTGCAAAGCTATTTAGTGCAGTACCATACATAAAGCATCACCTGAGCTCTAACCGGTCTTACCGACCTTCATAATCCCAGAGTCCAGGGAAGGGCTGACTGGGGGGCCCTGCAGGAGCTTCTGGGTCATTGAAGAAGGGACCAAACACCTCTACCTTCAGCCCTCCTTGCCCAGGAGAGAAAACGATCCTGATGGGGTCATGATCTACAGGATCGCTGTCCCAGGTGTGCTGGATCAAAAACTGCATTTGCGTAAGAGGACTGAAAGAAAAAAAAAAATCTGAATGAGAATCTGCTCTGTGACCATAGTGACACAGTGCAGCATTTGCAAACTTACAGAGATTCACAGCATAGTAGAATGTGGATAAGTGCCATAAACTGTAGTCCACGAGCTACCCTCATCTTGTCAAAGCTCTAAAGACTCACTTTTAAAAGTGCTACAGCTAAGCATTTCATGTCTTAATATACTCACGGTTCGGCTCTTTAAGCCGTTTGTTATCAAATTAGGTGCATGTTCTGTTACTGAATAACTTGTCAAGATAGTGACTGGAAGGTTGACTTCCTGATATCAAAAACTTGCAATGATCAAATTGAACTTACTTGGGGTCCAGGTTGTACTTTCAGATTAGACTTGATTTCAATGTTTAACAAACTGGAAAACAAACTACTAACATAAATGTTGTCATAACCAAACTCGTTAGCAAATCATTTGACAGTTGACCGAGAGCTATCCAGCAAATGTTATACCCATATTGTTACTTTCTGATGAACCAGATTCGCTCCTCCGGGTGCAAACATAACATATTTCCACTTAAAAAACTTCCTATATGATTATCAAACAGAAACTTAAAGATCATATTTCTTGAATTGACATATTCTTCTAAATATCTCCGACCGGAGCTTCCCAAAACAGGGCGGAACACTTTACTACTTCCTCAGTTGTGCAGAGGGAACAATTTCTGCGATGCACATCTTCATTGCCATTGGTTGGTATTTGTTTACTTCAAAACGGCCGGCGGAACGGATTATTAAAGTAAAACCAACCCACTTATGACGTAGTATTTTAAACTACCAAATGTCAGATAATATATGTATCTAACTGGGGAGCATAATCTTTCTCTGAAGATGGGCTGTGTTGCATGTCAGCCATTTGTTTAAAAAAGTTTAAGTTAGCTAAGCTTAGCTGAGATTGATTAGCTGTCCCAGCTAGCGCGAGCTTCACCAGGTAACCACAGGTAACGCAAGCTAGCTCGCTGTAAATGTTTTTAGCAGCTTTGTAACGTCATTAGGTTTTTTGAAGCCACGAATGCTACTATTGAAAGACACATTTTGAACTCTCGCACTGACACGCTGCATTGGAAAGAACCGTTAGCATAACTAGGACGAATTGTACGAGCTTCTATTTTAGCGTCAACGTTTTGTTTGAGAGGTAACTTACTGGTGATCCATTTCAATTTCCCGACGCACATTGTTTTGCTTCTGTTTAGACTACACCTTCAGCATGGAAGCAGAAGTTGAGTTTTTACGTGATCAAGGTAAGGACGACGCAGGAAGGTTGGCTCCATAAGGTTGTCAGGTGACATTGTGAAATACATAGACCAACATCAAGGCTATTACTCTTCAATAATCTCAAAGTCAGATTTAGGAATTATGCTGAGACTGGTATGAGTACAGGCCTGAATAAATACTGAAGATGACATAATGTTAACGTACTTGACAACCTCTTTAAGCGCTGATGTAGGCCAGTGGAATGAAGATGTTCTTTAAAACTGACAAAATGACCTACACATACTGTAAATGATGCTTAAACTCTTGTTGTAAACGATTAGCACAGTCCAGCACACTCAGCACAATAGAATAGGCAGTGCTTTATCAGGACTATTTATCTGATCTGATCTAATTTCATTGACTAGGTGCTTATGCAATTATCCATTCAGAACCAATTGCTGATACTGCAGTGTTGATTTCATATTATCCAACATATTAATGGCAGTGGCAAATGCACTTATATGAAATCTCTTTGATTAAATACTCTTCTGCCTAAAAGTAGGACTAAATGTTCACACCAAAATGTTTGGGTCAGCATACACTTCTAAAATGTTTGTGATGCTCTTTTTCTACTTCAGCTATAACTGATGATTAGTGAGTGGTAATATTTAAAAATAGGGACCCATTTGTAAAAAAATAAATAAAAAAATAATGCATTTTCAAAATAGGGAAACCTGGCAACTCTGAACAGTGGAACGATATGAGTGTGTCTGCTTCACTGAGGGTGTGTGTGTGTGTTTGTTTTCAGTTCACAGGTTAAATTCTGCTCTCAGCCAGTATCAGTATGGGCACCACACTCAGTCCGCATCATCTCAGGTACAAAGAAGACATCTGCAAAAACCTTCATAAACTGACAAACTGACTTTGGTATCATCAGTAAACAACTCGTTTTTATTTATTTGAGGAGATGTTTGAGCAGATTATTGAACAAGATGTACCATGCATACATGGGGATTTTGATTCATGAAGCCTCTTCTCTGTAACCCTTTTATCTTTCATCTTAATACTAATTCCTCGCATTCCTTCCATTCCAAGGAATGCGAGGATTTAGTGAAATGAACTACAACTGGGCATCTCATAATTCTGCCTTCAGCCCCTGCATCTCTTATGTTCATCAGGTTGAGGAGACAAGACAGGACGAGTCCCCAGCCCCCTGGATCTCAGACAGAAGGTCAGGCGCAATAAAAGTCTTTATTGACTTTGATTTTGAACCACCCTCTGTTGATATGAGGGCACTGGAGAGCAAATACTTAGTTTTTTTTACCCCAGTGACATCATTATTCATCCGTGTTACAGTGTAATGGCTCCTTTGATCGCGGAGTATGATCGGCACATGGATGAAATGACTGAACAGCTGCAAAGATACCAGGTGAAAAACACTGAGCCACACACTAATAAATATATTAAATATCATGACTTCATCTATGGAAATATAAATATACTGTAGATATATGCTAAAATAATGGAATGTTTACCTTTAAGCACTTTAAATTTGATATATTGAGTAGTAGAAAGAGCAGATAGAGCTGAGTGGTGAATACATCTGTTGTTTTAATAAGTAACATTTTTCTTGGCTTTCTCTAAAGAATACTGATCTTTTTTTTTTTTCTTTTCATGTATTACCTTTCAGTAGTGCAAATCTGGACTTAAATTTGATTGCAGGTCATCTTGAACAATTAATAGCACTCAGTATTGATCCACTTGTTTGAATCAACAGGCACTGATGACAGACATCAAGGTGAAGTTGGCGAGGGTTGTCAAGGAGAACGAAAGGTAGAAGTTTTCTGTTGTGGTCAACATATGGAGAGTAGTTAGACAAGAGGAGACAAAAGCAATCAACATCAACCAAACTTTTCTGTCATGGGAGATGTTCTTAGAGAATTTCAGATATGATATTGATTTACTAACTCGAATGATTAAACATTGAGTTGCTGGGATTTTATTTGTATGCCTCACCAAAGATAAGGCAACAGTAAGTAGTGCTAGTTGAGTAGCGATGTTAGTTTGGTCGTTAGTTAGGTCTTTGTTTATTGTGACAGCATCTTGACCATATATATTACAACCAAATAAAGTGTGCTTGATTGACTTTAATTAAAGGGTAACTCCAGTACTCAACCTCTAGTGAGATTTCCGAGCGAGATTTCTTTTTACGGTTAAACAAAGAGGATCTTACTCTAACCAAACCTTCTGTCTATGTAGGGATCCTTTTCATATTATGGTCAGACACTTCAAATAACAGTCTGAGCCTGGCAGTGGCAAAAACAAGCAGCCTGTATGCGGATGCCTGCTGAGGTGATCTAGTGGACCAATAGACTATTAGTCAAATAGACTCCAAAATATGTAAACATAGGGCCCCGGTTTAAAAATACCAGTTTCCCTTTAAGGTTGTGATATTTTATTTACAATCAAAAGCTATTTGCAGTTATAATTTTTTGTATAAATGACCCTTTCAATATCAACCTCTGCCTTTGCCAGGCTGCATGCAGAGCTGAGGGAGTCTGTTGAGAAGCAGCTTCATGCCTTGCCGTTGGCATCAGGAGCAGAGGGCAGCACTCTGGAGGAGGAAGCTGTTATCAGAAACCTCCAAGAACAGGCCCAGCTGTGTGAGCAGGTCTGCATACGTCCACACGCGATGCCTTGTTTAGCGTATATGACCGCACGTGCATACTCTTACATGGATTTGTTTAGGAGCGGGTGCAGGCCATGGAGCTGTGGCAGACAGCAGCCCAGGAGCTGGACCACCTCCAGCAGGTCTACCAGAAGACCATCTCTGACGGACAGATCCACGATGCTCAGAGACTGCAGCTCAAGGTCCAGTATTCCCACGTTAACATGCAGAGCCGGCATATTATCAGTACATCAGCCTTTCACCACTAGATGGAGCCATTATCAATGAAATTAGGTTCATTAGAGCAGTTTGGCCTCCGTTAATTCTAGATATAAGCAAGAGCTAATTACAAGCAGTTAACTTTTATTGAATGCCTCTTTCTTTTTTCTGCCGCAGGATCAGCTTGTTCAGTTCCAGCAGCACACACACAAACTTCAAGTGGCCAATCAGAAACTGGAATCGGTAAGTGATGGTTAATTAAAAGCATGTTAAATTATTGCCTCCTAATTAGCCATGGGATCGAAATGCTGAGCACTTCTTCGAAATTAACCCTGCTCTAATAATGAATCTTTTAACTAAGCGAATCGCTTTCTAAATCACTCTGGTAGTCAGCCAGAGCTGTCTTGGTTGTATAATGGACTGTCAACACACTTGGTAATCCTCTAACTACCACACAGACTTTATACACCACTAGTCTCTCTCTCTCTCTCTCTCTCTCTCTCTCTCTCTCTCTCTCTCTCTCTCTCTCTCTCTCTCACACACACACAAAAAAACACACACCAACAAAATGTAGAGATTCTTATTTAGACAAAAA
>JAVQJD010050265.1:0-19447 GCA_036023655.1 Nannoperca australis
GTGTGTGTGTGTGTGTGTTTGTGTTTGTGTGTGTGTGTGTGTGTGTGTGTGTGTGTGTGTGTGTGTGTGTGTGTGTGTGTGTGTGTGTGTGTGTGTGTGTGTGTGTGTGTGTGTGTACACAGTTTGTTTAGTTTACTAGTTTGACTGACTGTGTATGTATTTGATGTCAGAATGACTGGTGACAGTTTCACATGTTACCACAAACAATGAAAATGGAGCCCAAATCTGACACAAAGAAATCTGTCCTGAGTAAAGGAATTTGTGATGTGCAAATGGTGTGTTGGGGAATTATTCCCTCTAAGGCAGAAATGCACTGATCTGTGCTCTGGCTTTTGATTTGGTTTTTAAGACTTTGTGGGAAAGAGTGTACAAAGTAAAGAGATACTTTTGACAAATTTCGTTTCTCACCGTCTCTTCTCTGTTATTAGGCATTGCAATGTTTTGATTGAACCACTGTCAAAAAACTAATTTTAATTCACTGCACAGATATGCAGAATCTTCACAATTTGAATTATTTTCTCCTCTTATTGTGTAGAGAGTGTGAGGGATGCAGTGGGGAGGAAGGCGAAGCTGTCGCTGAGGAAGAGAGTCAAATTGGAGATCAAAGGAGACAAGACGGAGAACAGAGTCTTGGTGAGTCACCTCCTGCTGCTTGCAAGCTACTTCTTTATTACAGGGAGTGAAATCTTTGTCTCTCTTTCTACACATTTCTCTTCTCTCAAAATGCAGTTTTCATTTAAGAACATCCACACACTCTGTCTTTCTCTCTCTTCAGCACTTGAAAGACATTCATTGTTTTAACCTCCACAGTAAGCATCACTTCACTGCACTGACACTCTGTCTTTTCAGGTTCCGTTATACTTTGATTTTGGGGTAATTACCCCAGAAAGTGTTGCACAAGATCTAAATGTCAAATGATTTATCACATTGATGAATCTATCTCAAATGTGGAAATGAGCCATGAATTTAGTAAGTTACACTGTGGGCCACAACTTTACAACTTTATTTTTTGCCGATATTTGTTTTCATTTTGTTAAACTGGCATCGTTTAAAGTATGCCAAATAAGCTATTAGCAGTTCTTGTTTGCAGTGTACCTATGGATGCACAGACAACTATCACTGGATTACTCTAATACTGGAGAAAACTTTAAAACGTGGTGGATTGTCAGGCAAGTTGTGCAGTTATAAGGAGCATCTTTTTTCTGTGATTTCTACGTAGATTTATGGATGTTTCTTCATGACAAACATTGGAAAGTGTAAGTTACCCTGAATCCGAAAATATGTGTTTTATGTCTGTGTGTTCAATTTAACAAAGTTATGACTCCAAATAGGAGTAAGATTTTTACGCAAAGATGGAATAGACCAACATAGTAAAATTATAATATGGACAATTAGCATGACAAAACTAACTGACTTTGATTTTCAAAGATCTTTATTTAGCCTCAGTGAAAAATCATGTCACAACACTAAAAGCAGCAGCTAAAGTTAAATGTATTGGTCCCATACTGAGGTAATTCATTCATCCACTCACACCTCTGAATGTGTATCCATATCAGCCCTCAGTGTGTCTATTGGCCATGTGGAAATAGCAGCTCAGACCATTAATTGCTGGCCATGGAGCATTAAATCCATTGAATGCTAAATAATTAATACCTGGTAGATCATTAAAAGTGCACATTGGCTCTTTCTGGGCTTAAAACAGATAAGAAGTTAATAATAGTGAAGACTTAATATTCCCTTATAAATCAGTGTGTGATTGAGGTCTATAAAGTTTGATGTTTGAATCCGAAAGCTTTCAGTTGCTGTGAATTAATCTCCACAACTTTTAATATGTGTGGCTATGGGTGGAAATGGCAGGAGCCTTTTAGTTATACAGCCCTCAGTGGAATGAGAAGCTTTTAGTTATACAGCTCTGTGTGGAATAGGAAATAAGGTAGAAGAGAAAGTTTTAAAAGCTTTTTGAGTAAGGGCTGTTGTTGTTGTTGTTGTTTTATGGTGTGATATTGTGTTACATGCACCGAACTACCAGCCAGACCCCTACCCCCACACCCCTCTCGGCATTTTTATCATAGTGAATCAACTTCTAGTGTTCTAGTTTACTCCAATATTATGCAACAAAACATTAATCTTGACTTAAAGGAAAATTATCTTATTCTTGACGTCACCCCTGTTTTAGAAATTTGATAAACACAAATCTGGCAGAAACCTATAACAGGGGAAGCAGCGTAAGCCTCGTAAAGCTTTCCAAATAAACTTAAAGTTTGCATAAAACTGTCTTTAAGTCCAGTCTAAACACAACAAGTAGCTCCCTGGATTAGCTATTGCAGGTAACTGCATTGAGATGTTCATAAAGGCAACTTGCTGGTATACATGACCCAAAGTTAGGACAAAAACAATTATGACAATATGTTGAGACACAGGTTAAAAAATAACCTGAATTTCCCTTCAAGAACTTTGATAGTTACCCATACTGATCTGGGATGTCATGGGTGGTACACTAATGTCTGAGTTTTTCTTTATCATTTCTTTTTACTATTCAGCATATGTTTCCTGTTCACCGGGATGTGCAAACGCAAGGCAACACACTGAAGCGCTCAGTTTGGGGCTAACTCGTAGTTATGACAACAATGTCACCATGTGGGAGCTGGAAACAGAGGATAGTAGTGCGCACATACACCATAAAACAATGCAAAGGAGTGGGAGTCAGTACTGGGAAGTGAGGAATTCCAGTGGAGTGGTTCTAGTATTTCATCCAGAGGCAGAGCATGAGAATGAGAATGACTCTGTGAGTTTGTATCAACGCTCTGCTTGACCGGGCTGAACAAATAAAGCACTGTTTGTTGTTCTGCAGAAAAACAGTTTGAAAAACTAATTATGGAGAAGTGGCTCAGAGAGAACACAAACATGTCATGGACTTGTAGCCCAAGACTGTTGTTTATCTAATGTAAGATATGATGAAAGAACAATTAATTTACATTTTGTTTTGAGATCACATGTTGAAATCAATTAAATGTTGCTGTAAAGTGAAACGGTCTCAAGTGTTTCTGAGAAGTGTACAAGCATGATGCAGCAAAATGTTAAAGGACCACTCGACTCAGCCTTTTTCATGGGGGCCTCGAATAACACTTGTATAATCTCTCTAATAAAACATTGTTTGTGAGTGTGGTAATGAGTCAGAGGGTGTAGAAAAATAAATGTGTGCTTGAACATGTTTAAGAAGAGAAAAAGACTAAAGATAAAATGTTTGTCAACTCAGATGTCTGTCAATTTAAAACGGTATAAGCAGCACTTTGTGCTCTCTGTTGGAGAGTAATTGAGTTAATCTGTCTGACTGAGAGGAGATGAAAAGCGACTAATTTAATTGGATGACTAATTCTGCTGCCTTCTTCCTGTGGCTGAGAGTGGAACACACACCTGTGGGTGTGACATTTAATCTCTTAACTTTAGACATCTTACAGAAGAGTTGTCTGTTCAAACCACCATTATTACTGTCTTTCCTTAAAATAATTACACTGAGGTTGTATTTGTCACACAGCTGAATACATAGATGTTGTTGAATAAGTTTTCCTCAGTATCCAGTTTGACATTGTGTTGTACTCCATGTGAATGGATGTTAGAGATTTTGAACCACTGTTCAATGGCTATTGAGCATCTGTCTACCATTATTGTGCATCTAGCTGCCTGATACATAAGCTGTATGAAAATATGTCCTTCCCAGTGTGGCATTTCCAAGTATAAATCACCTCAAATGTCAAACACACAACCCATCTTTCTCCCACTGGGATTTACAGTCCAGATTTGATGTTTTTACTTGACTTTTGTTGAACTTCCCTTGTCAGATTACTGCAGCCTAATACAGTAGAGAGCTTGATTTATCTCAAACAATGCAGGGCATCTATCTATAGTGTAAACTACACAGACAAAGGAAATGAAGAACATGGTTATTTCCACTATTCATTTGTCAAATACACCCAAGGCCTTTCCCCCCTTTTCCAGCCGAGCTTTTCTCAGACTGGGAGTGGAGCACTACAGTGCCTGAGGCGTCTCTTAAGCACACTAAAGCTTGACTGATACAGTCATCTCCCTCCTTTGAAGACGGAGGGATGAAGGAGGTAGAGATAATAACATCAGTCCATCAAACACACCCCGGGGAACAGGGGAGAGGAGAAGAGGGTGGATGTGAGAAGGAGGAAGAGAAAAAAGTACTGTACAGTGGAGGGAAGTAGTAAGGGAGGAAAAAGAGAGGAATCATGAAGATAAACTGCAACATACTGTAAAACTCTTACAGTATGACAGATATAATCAGTGACATGATGTGAAGCTGGAAAGAATAGAGACAACCAGCAAACATGTCATTAAAAGCATTTTAACAATGTAGTTTCAAAATGAAAGTTTGACGTATAGAATCGTTAATGGCGTTGCTATGTAAAATTGGGAGATAACATGTCTTTAATACAAGTTCAACTTAGTTTCCAAACTTGTTATAGGGTACACTTTCTACTTTAATGTTTGGCTTTTTATTGGCTTTTATTTATTGTCTTGATGGCAATGATGATCTGTCAGCCACCACGATGGTCCAGGCTGAAAAATCTCAAAAGCTATTGGGTGGATTATCATAAGCACAAACATGCATCCACGGTCCTCAGAGGATGTTGACAGGTGATCTCCTGACTTTCCCATAGCACCACCAAGAGATTTTTTTCCAAAATGTCTTGATAATTGGATGGATAGCCATGAAATGTGGTGCAGATATTGAAGGTGCCCAGAGGATGAACTCTAATGACATTAATGATCCCCTAACTTTTTTCCAGCGCTAATCGACGCTCAAGGTTTTCACCTTTCCAGTGAAATATCTCTACATCTACCGAATGGTTTACGCACAAAACTTTGTACAGACATTAATGGTTTCCAGGTGATGAATCATACTGACTTTGCTGATCCCCTGACATACCTAGTTAATTTGGGGTTTTGAGTCAAATGTCTAAACAACTGTTGCATGAATTGCAATTTAATTTGGTACGGACATTTGTGTTCTCCTCAGGATTAACTGTTTTCACATTGGTTATTCCTTGAGTTTTGATTTTCCACCATTCGGTCAAATGTTAGTGAACATCACCATTTAGCATGCTGATATTATCGTTTAGCTCCAAGCCCCATTGTGCCAAAGTACAGCTTCACATAGCTGCTAGGGTGGCTTTCACTCTTAGGCTTGGTATTAACTGTATCCACCATCGTTCCAAAACCTTAAGCAAGTGTTTTAGTTGCCTAATCTTAAATCTACAGTAACCCTGTTACATTTGTGATGATCTTTCCCTAAACATAACCATGCAGTAGTTGCAGTGTGCAGATATTGTAGAAAGTGTGAATTTGAAAACATTGGCAGCTGACGTAAAAATAATCCTTTATCATTGAATCCTGAGATATAATCCACGTTTTTTTTAAATGGTCCCAAATAAACCTATAGTATATTATGAAGGAGAACAGCTTGACTCCCATGACTGTGTCCGACATAGAGCTTATAGTTGTTTCTGTTGTCCTGCCTTTAGTCATGTATCCGTGTTATTAATTCACAGGCTTAAAACTATGATACTAGAGTGTTGGCATAGTGTCCAACTTCCTCTTGATCCCCTCGTGTGAATAAAGGAAAGTGTATGGGTGTGTGTTTGCACAAGCCAGAGACTGTCACCAATAGTTAACTGCTTTATTGCATCTCATTGTTTGCTTTGTATGCGGGAGTGGCACGAGCACAGCACAGCACAGATGACACGGTGTGAAACAAAGCAGTTACACATGAACACAATTAAATCGAGAGTAGCACAAATTCTAATCATATGTTTACAGGGCCACGACACATCAGCTATACTAATCAATGTAGTTACATTATCTTCAGGGTTTACTTTATGCTTTCAAGAAAATTAAGTGGGTAGTTTCACATGCAGTCTCTCACTCCAGGATGTCAGCATTTACAACTCAAAACAACTACTGGTTGTAAATCAAAATGGGTCCCACTGCCCAAACACATATCCTAAACTAGCATCTGCGGTCAGTCTATTCTGAAAAACAGCAGATCAGCCTCAAGTTGAGAGGAATGATTGTTTTTTTTTAAGGATTTTTCATTCTATTTAAATGCATGATGAAAGCATGCGAAAGCAAAGATGTGTACCAAATGAGATTATTTCAGACTGAGAACAATAAATATGATCACTTTCAATATCCATATTTTGATCTGTGTGAGGGAGGAAACAAGCCACCATTAATGTCTCACAGCTGGAGTGAACTATACTTGACACTGTCACCTCCCAGCAAGGTGGATTCAACCCTCACCAGGACCAAATGAGACCTTTCTGTGTTGCCGTTTGTATGTTTGCCCTCGCACGCTGCCAGTAAGGAGGTCTGGAAACACTAAATTGTTCAGAAGCGTGGCTGCCTGTGAAAGGCCAGTTAATCCAACACTTGGATCTTGTGTTTTGAGAGGTAATATTTGCCATTTTAAAATCAAAAGTAGAACGGAAACAATTAGTTTGCAAAGCATTTGCTTATTCCAGCTTTTCAAATGTGAGAATTTGCTGCTATTCTCTGTTTTATATATATTTATATACCCACACACATAAAAAGGTATATATAAATTGAATATCTTTGCATTTTGGACTGCTGATGTGACAAATTAAGACACATGAACCCATCACTTTGTGCATTTTCTTAAATTAATTAAGAGAGGTTAAGAGAAAACCAGACTAATCTTAATTCTTTTGTATGAACTATGGTTCTGTTTGTTTGTTTGTGTCTACATAAACACTCCTGAGCAAACCGGAATTGCTAAACTAGAGTAAAAATTCCTTTATTCATTCATTTCATCTGTTTCATCTGTTTCATCTTAATCCTCTTCAGCATTGTAGTTAAAGTGTAAATTGCACTTGTAAGTGTAATTGCAAGTCTCATCTAGTCCATTTGACAAAACACAAATCATTAAAGACATTATAAGACAGTATATACTGTGCAGAAAAATGGTGACCTGTTTGAATTTTTCTGCCCTGTTAGCTCTGAATGTCACCCCAATTATGTTAATAATCACCACAGCATTATGGTAGAAAACACAGAGGACCTTAAAGCAGAGTTAACTATTTAATAGACACGATGATCATGTGCCAAACAATATTATAACTGTTTGAACTGGCTGAACCTCGGTTAAAGGACAAAGAACAGTATTTCTATGTTCATGTATACTCAGCTACACAAAGGTTCATATACATACTGTATGTACAAAATTATTCCCAACCTCAAAAATGAAAACAAACCTAAAAATAGCTTTATTTAGGCAGGAAAGACTCCTGTAAAGTTAATGTGGTTTTTGTCAGACTCTGCTCTGACCACAAATCTCAAAATACAAAACCCACACAAAAAAATAAAGAAAAGGAGGGAAAGAAAGATTATGTCTGCACACCATGAACTACAAAGTTGCCTTCAGATGTTTTAAAAAAACTTAACAGAGAAACAAAATGATATGTGCTCTCCACATAAAATAATAACCACCACTAACTATCATATCAATATACGATATCTGTGATCACAGAAAAATATATAGCAATCGACCAACCAGAGCTGACAATACTTCAAATGTAAACGTAGCAATTGCTTTACAGCTATTTTTATAATGGTTCTGTATGGAAAGTAGCCACATTATAAAAAACTTCAGCCTACAGCAAAGACTGGATACCATAGTTGATTATCAAAGGGAATTTAAAATGTGACCGATACTTGCTGTGTAGCCTTCAAGGGAGAGTTTTAGTACACTTACAAAGGATAAGAGTGCAGGTTCCCAAGAGAGGACATTACAGGTGATCATCGGGGAGTACAGAACTGGGTCACTTCCATTTTCTCACTGCCCCTAATGACAGACCTCAGGGTTAAAGAAAGGGACAGAAAAAGGGTGGGAAAGACAAGTCTGACAAGATTCTAGGCTTTGGTCTGTTCTTAGATGTAAGAATGGGTCCTTAAACATTTTCTACCATGGGAATACATTACAGTGCATTTAGTCTCATCGAGGTGACCAGAATTAGTTCTTGGCAAATGAACAAGACTTGTACAAATTCTGCAATGAAATACAAAAATGGGGGCATTGTTGTCATTTCATAACAGCCAGCTTGTTAGACTCGGGAATGGTCAAGCTGGCCAAACCATTGAATTATTCTTCAGTAAAACAGTCGATGACCCGGTTTTCTTAGGCTGTAATCAGTCATGTTAGGACAAGCTACAAGTTTGAGAAATCTGACATGGACAAATACAGAAAGGTGCTTACAGTTTCAGTTTTTATAATTGAGAAATGTATTACAGATTTTGATTGACACAGCCATCTTGCTTTTACTAGCATACATAGAAGATTAGTCTTTACAGAAACAAGTATGTGACTATGACGATGGCTAAAAGTGTGTAAATGTGTGATCGGTACTTTCAAACACCTGCAAGTCCAGTTTCCTATTGTCAACCTTGTCATTTAAGGTTAGTCATTGACACCATGAATGCAGATGCTGTTGTAGGTTAGTCGGTGTCAAATTTTAGCAGCCGGTTATTCGACTGTTTTTGTCAGGGTCTTTCAGTGTGGTTTGAAACCGACGTGTGTGTGTGTGTGTGTGTGTGTGTGTGTGTGTGTGTGTGTGTGTGTGTCACTAGCTACACTGTAGACCATCTCTATGCTACACATGCTTCGACAAACTTTTCCACACAAATAAAAAAATCTTTACCTCCAAAATGTATTCACTTTACATTTGTTTAACATAACTGTCACATAAAATCTCCTAAAATAAAACGAGCGAAGAAGATGCATACCTTCCCAGTGAAAGTTCAGGACGAAGGGATAATTTCCACAGCAACATATACAGTAAGACATGTAGCAAAGTAATATAAATAATATTACACCAGAATTGTTAATGTGCTTTTCAAAATAAAAGTCTCCGCTCAACCAACATAGGATGTTACAAAATTATGCCACCTTCATTTTTAGCGCAACAGCATATATACTAGATTAGTTCACAACAGTGTATTTTTATTTCTGTTGTATACAACCTAAATGCCAACACATCTTAGAGTGATGCGTATGTACTGAGTAACTCCTGTCCATATTTTTGACAGAAAAAATACATTCCAAGTGTGGTTGTTCTTAGAATAAGGTTGAATATGTTCATTATGTCCTATAGTCTGTTCACTCACTATTACTTTTTAGAGGCCGAGTATCTATCAGTCTCTGTGTTGTATTGCTCTCCATCAAGCTGAATAGGGATTTTTTTTTATATAGCAAGGCATTGTATTGCAGCCCACAATGCCCTACAAAAGCCTCCCTGGAGAGATATTAACCAGCTACATAGCCTGGCTCTATGTAAGCCCCGCCCACACACATTCATCTTCATTATCTCACAGGTCAGGCTCATTGTCACTCAGACAGTACTAGTAATATAATTGACCTCACCTCAGGTCTTTGGCTTGATAGGTTTGATTTTCATAATCTTATAGTACTGACTTCCAATGTGACTGTTTTTAACCTGGGTCTTACTGTAGGAAGAGTGGGTGTTAGGTGTTAGGGCGCAATGGCCTGGTTGGTACAGTGTCAGCATGCTCTCTTTAGATGTAATTGAATGGGGTTTGTAGGTCACAGCAACAATTGACATTGATTGGATGATTTGACATTAGTGCAACCATGTCATAGTAAACAGCCACAAAAACAATCAGGTATAATCAATGTGATGTTTTCGATCAAAACACTGTAGCCTGAGTTATAAAAATATGACAATCTGCATTATGTGTGTATTAAAGAGAGGCTTGCTTGTCATTTTGGCTGCCTGTATGAGAATTTATCTTAAAATTAATTTTTCTTTCATCTGTCTTCTCTTGAGGATTATTCAGACTGTGAGTTTTAAACCAGATCAATACAAATCAGATGAGAGTGGAAGCATATGTATGATATTAAGCAGTTTCTCTGTGTGTCTCTCTACATGCAGCACCTTTTTCATTACAGCAACCACCACCACTTCACCACCAGCGCTGTCAAATGCTTTTTCTGCATAGTTGGTTTTTATGGTTGATGTTGCATTACTGTTTTTATTGTTGCCTTCTGCAAACTGCTACACCCCCCCCCCTCCATTTTCCTATGTAATTTAGTTAAATGTTATTGTTTTATTTGATTTTTGTCATTATTTCTTACAGTATACAGAGTGGGCTTAAACAGTATAACAGACATTGTAAAGAAAACACCCATCCTTACTCTCCCTGGTCACTGTGTTGTGGGTGCCATGGGTGGGGTCAATCATGTGTTTTCCGTGTGGACGTGCTCATCATGAGTGTGTGGATTTTGACAGATCAGACCCTAACTCTGTTTTGCTGAAATGGGTGAAACTTGCACACGAGCAGTGAAAGGTACTTTTCCCTTTCTCACGATTTCTGTTTGTTGACTTCCCTGAAATGGGGAAAAAAAACTGGGTCCCTTCAGGGTCCTTACAGGGAACCCAGTATTAGTTTAACCTCATCTCCATATTTGTTTGATAATTTTAACTTTGATTATATAAATCTAATCATAAGAGGACCTTTATTTAACTTTGGGGGAAATATCATTCATTATCTAAACCACGCTAACTGTGTTGTTAACATTGAAATCAGTGTTCAGATCTGTGTGTGTTTGTGTGTGCGTTATTAGTTCTGCCTGATGTTATCTACCCACTCCAGAGGAAAACCATGGGTAATGCCAACACCAGCCCAGAACGAAATCCCTCCTCCCTCCTCCCCTCTTCTCACTCTGCCTTTGTCTCTGTCATTCCTTTCTTCTTCTCTCTCTGGCTTTGTCTGTCATACCTGTGTATGTCTCTCTCTTTCTCTCTCCCTGACAAAGCACTGCACTGCAGTTTTGCCACTTTGTTTTCTTTGTTACTTGAGTTGAAAACATAATAATTTCTCCACCTCTGCTCTCTTGTTTCTTTCTCTCTGCTTTTCTCAGTCTCACTCTTTCATCCCTGTGGTCTGCAGCAATATTCTATTTACCCAGAAACCTTGGCTCACCATCACATAGCTACACACCCCCCCCCCCCCCACAAACACACACACACACACATACACAAACAAAAACCCCCTCCCTATTTTGTCTGGCTGGCATGTTGATGAATGACTGAACTCCATGTGATTATTCCTTATCTCTGTAACCTAAACACACAGGGTTCTTAGAGGACGCCCTGCAGGCTGACACTGTTCTAAGAGGAACCCCACCCCCACCCCCCATCACTCTCACCAGATATCTACCCAATGTTAGAAGGCATTTTGCCAACCTGGACTATAGTCTTAATCTAAAAGCACAATCATTTAATCCCTCGGCCAGGCCTTTGAATGCTTGGTCAGCCTCATTTTTGTTGTGTAAAACACATTTGGGAGGTTGACTGAATGTTTCATGCTTGTTAATGAGGCAATGATACATGGGCAGCATGCAAAGATAATGTATATGCTAACATGCATTAAATGACTGGTATTGATTGTACCCAATTCAATACAAAAGGATTGCATTTTCACTCTGAAGACAGGCTGGTGGATGCAGATTTTATTGTCTCAAAGTGTTTCCATCTATTTTAATCATCAAGCTTCCGTTGTATATGTCTCATTTATTATTGAAGACGCTGAGCGTCAAGGAACAATAGCAATAAAAAAAGGAAGTAAACCATGATATCTAACATAATCAGACACCACGTTTATTCACGCCTCCGCTTGCTGCAGCTGTGGTCTGATGAGACCAGCCAATCAAATCTGTTCAGGAAGTAGTACCACAGTCGACTGCCTTTGTTCCTCACCCGGCTCGTCTCCTCAGCAGTAAAACACTTAATGATGAGCAGGGCAGTGATAAAAGAAAATTGATGTCTCTCTCTTAATGCTCTCTTTTGCTGCTGGTGCAGTGTGGGGGGGATATGCACTGAAGAGAATGGCTTTGCTCCAAAATGGGATATCCATAATTTGTGAGAAAAAAAGTATCATGTATCCTGACAAAGAGATTACCAGCTTGGCTATCTGGAGACTCTTTCCTAGAAAAAAATGTATATTATTAAGCATTTGTGCAATGAGTGATATTGTTTTTATAGTGTTGTGTTTTGTCTGAGACTACAGAAAGAAGAAATAGACTGTACATCATATTAGCTGTTCTGTCACTGATCCGTGCTGTACCACATACTCACATTGCGCTGTGGTTTTGGCGCAGTGTGAGTCTGCAGACATTACAGGACTAGACCTCAGCTGCACTGTCAGCAGCTTGTCTTGGCAGCGGAGGATCAATGTATTCTAAAACGAATGATTTCTCTGTCTGAGTTCAGAGTGGTTGGGAGGCTTTTTTTCTGGAACTAGATTAAGTTCAAGTTGGCCGTTAGAGCAGATCCCACCATGGTGATCTCTCCTGTGTCAGCCCGAGGTTCTTTCTCATTGCAGTTACGTGGTTATCTTTGGGCTTCAGAGCTAATTCCCACTGCAGGCGTATGGCAAGAAAACAGAATGTGCTTCCAGTTAAATTGCATTTAAATAGTGTTCAGGGTCATTCTCTGGATGTTTTGACAGATTTGATGGCTATGTGTGAGATACACAGTCTGTAAGAGGTTAGTTAAAAATGTATGTAAATGTATTGATGTTAAACTAACCTATGACAAAATTTAAATAAAAAGTCTAATTTACGTACAGTACTGCTGTACATAAACTTAAATAGCTCAATAAATTCTTCTCACAAACTGTCACTACTTTTATCCCTGCCATGCACTAGAGGTCTCGAATAGGAAGACAGATCTGGAAGTGGGAAAACCCACCCGAACTCGACAAGAATTAATACATTTTCAAAAAGAAGAGAGACCTGATCCGAAGGAGATCTGAAGATATTTAGACTTAGCCAACCCAATCAAACCTAAGAGAGCAACACAGGCAGCAGACTGATGTGCTATAATTTAATAAACACCCATGTAAAGAATGAATGTAGTCATAGCAACTAATTAAAACAATTATTGTGTATATTATTATGTGCAAAGACCAGTTTATAGAAATATTGATAGATATATTTTACCTTCTGCACTAAATATAAACATTTCCGTGAGATAGAAGATATGATGATAAAAAGGCTCAGGGAAGTGGCTGCATTCATTTTTACGGAGGTGGGAGGGTTTGTACTCATCTTTAAAGTATTTTCTCTTGTAAAACCAAAAATGTTGTTTGACAACCGTGTTAGCAAAAATCTAATTTCATAGGCTACTGATTTCCTAAAATATTTTCTCAGATTTTGACATACCACATGATCAGAACTGATACAGGTCTGGCCTTGGTTACCCAGAACTGAGTGGACCCGCGAAAACCTCTCCTTTGCAAATGATACTGTACAATACTGTATATACTGTACAAGCCCTGTATAATTGCTGCTGTATGTTAGCCTGTTGAGAAGCAGCCTGCAAAGTCTTGCTCCTCTCTTACACCGAGTTACACCATCTCTGATTATTCAAAGATAAAATTAAAGTGGTGTGTGTCTTTCTTATGCTCCATTGTCTCTAGGTATACACATTCCTCCTCCTTTGTAATATATTCAGCCACACACAAAAGCACATGCAACACATGCATATTCATATATACTGTAAGGAAACAGTAACAGGAAAATGCTACAGAAATAAATTAAATGAGAAGAGAAAACCTATTTCAGGTTACGCTTTAATATCTGTTAGTATGTTGTTTGATAACTGTATATTGTAAACGATGTTTATTCTGTACCTCGTGTTTTTCATGGTGCAGTCCATCTGGCATCCAATTTGAGATAAGGAAGACAAAGAGAGCAAGAATGCAGGGGAAGAAGAAGAAATACTGGGAATTTTTCTTCTTTCACAGAATGGAAAGCTCGATTATCCAATAGTCATACATTCCACAGCATAAAGTCTCTCATACAAAGTGCATACAGTCTTACTGGTGTAAAATGTGCTTCATTGCCCTTTTTGTACCATTTGCAACCATCTTTCATCATAGTGCGTTTTTAGGCAGTTGTCAGAAATGCAGTGAGAGATGATGGTGCTGAAGAAGGATGAGGACATTAAGGAGATTAAGAAAGAAAAGTGTGGGAGGGAAAAGCAAAGAAGTGTGAGCTAAGAGGAGGAGAGGAGTCCACTGCATTGAATCTGTGTGAGCTGATTGATTTCAGCGTATTAAAAGCTAAGATGGGGTCATCCCAGCAGCATTGGCTTTAACAGAGATGAAACGGCTTTTAAACCCTTCCCTTCATTAAATATCTTCCCCTCTGATTGGATTTAAATCTTTGCTCCTTATCAGCAAAACAACAGCACTTAGAATATATTAAGTAATTTCACTTGCTTTGACCTTCCGTCTCCTCTCCTTCGCTCACTGTTTCACTCTCTGTCTCTCTGGCATCCACTCTGCTTGACTCAATGGCTGATCTCACTCTCTGTCTGTCTCTCTCTCTTTATCTGCATAGCCCTAAAAATACTCTCCATCCTACTGTGCTGCATTGACGATTTCAGCTTGCAGCCAGCACATCATAACTCATTAATGTTACACACAGACACACATGCAGGACATGCTGGCATTAGGTATGCAATAAAGAGTCTGTGTCAGCAGCAGTGTGGGGATGAATGTAATTGTCTTTTTTCCTTACTGTGCTGTTTGTATCAGTGATGTAGCAGATGATTATAGTCCCTATCAATAAATGTCTGTGGATTGAATTATTGGTCTGTTAAATGTCCAAAAATGGTAGAGAATGACCCTGACAATTTCCTAGAGCCCAAGGTGATTTGGTTCAAATTGCTTATGTCCAGTTCACAGTCCAAAACCCAAAGGTGCTCAATGTACAATAATTTAAAACCGAGAAGTTAGAACCAGAAAATGTTTAGCTGTTTCTGTCAAATGATTAATCCATAAAATCCGTACATATACTAGCTACGTCTTTGTTATTCAATTATGTTACAGTTTAAAGGAATAGGTGGACATTTGGGAACTGTGCATATTCACTCTTGTGCCAATAATTAGAAGAGAAGATGGATACCACTATCATATCTGTCCTTTTAATTATTAAGTTACAGCCAGGTATACAGGTAGCTTAGTTCAAGGATATAGACTAGCACATTACCCCCCATAAAACTAGAATTTGTAGTTTTTTCCAGTTTGGTTTTTGAACTGATTATGCTCATGCTAAGCTAAACTAACCATCTCCTGGCCGCAGCTTAAATATTTGACTGACAGATATGAGAGTGGTAAATATCGGCAAGAAAGAAAACAAATGTATTTCCTATGATGTTAAACTATTTGTTCAAGGTGAAAATAACCTTAGGTTGGTCAAACAGTTAAAGAATTTCTAGCTAGCATTGTTGATTATATATCTTGTTGCAACCAGAGTTTTTAAAGACATTGCGCTCACCCACCCAAAGAAAACCAAACTAAATGAATAGATCAAATAATGTGATGGATGGTTGATGGATATAATGGAGCGTGATTGCACCCCAGGATATGATGGATGAATAAAAGTAGTTATGGTGGGGGTAGGTTTCCTGTGCCTGAGTGCTGCCACAGCTGAATGACTGTAGAGGAAACACTGCTGTGTATTGCTTCAGTTCCTACAGAGATTTCAGCAGGACTGTAGGCCAGCGTGAGTGTTGTTTAGGGGGGTGAAAACTCATTGACATTCTCAAGCAAGGCTTGGCACTGCAGCGTGCTACTTTCATGTGTGAGTGAATGTCTGTGTGTGTATATATATATATATATTCACAAATGTGTGTGCAGTATGCACAAGCTGTTGCCATAGTAACACAACGTGCGCGTGAGTGTGCACATGTGGGTTGGGGCAATTGGAGGGGGGTTGGTGGAGTTGACAGATTGACAGAAAAAAGATAATCTGGGAATGTAATACAATGATTGGACTATACATCAAACACACACAGAAACATACGTTTGCTCTATTGCTAATGTCTATTGCTGACCCTTTAATAAGGTTTGAGACTTTGTCGACTTTTTCTTAGTGTGTGTGTGTGTGTGTGTGTGTGTGTGTGTGTGTGGCAAAAAGTATGAATAGTGTGTTGTGTTAAATAGCTATTAAACATGATATTATTTATCCATATAAATAACACAGAAAACTGAATTATATCAAAGAAGTCTGTACCAAATTTTCATATTAAAATGATTTTGGCTCAGAAATGCTATAACAGAGCTGTGTGTGGTGGGGGGGGGGAGCAGATGCTCTCTCTGGTCTTGTAGACATGCTCCAATGCTGCTGCCATCTGGTTGGTTGAGTGGACCTGAAGGCGGGATGGTGGTCGCTGTGAAATCATTGGCTGATGGGAAGGCTCAAGGCTTTAAGTCCACTTAAGGCTGAGAGGGGGGGGGGTTATAGAACATGGTGGAGTTATGGCTTTGTCCACTCAAAAGGGCAGATGGAGAGGGCAGAGGGGCAGTCATGCATTGACAGCAGGAGGATGGGAGGGTGAGACACTGAAGGGAAATCCACGAAGCTGTGGCTGCATGAATTGGAGTATGTTTAAAACAGTTTGAACAAGTTATAAGGTTCAGTGAATTCATTTCTATTGTCCTTGTGTTCTTTAATGTGTTGGTTGAGGATTATTATTATTATTATTATTATTATTATCATAAGCATAAGCATTGAATGATTTTCTTCCATCTCTAGTAAGACTAGGCAGAAAAGATCAAGCCTCACTGGTCAGTAGGTATCTTCCCTCCACTCAGAGTCAGAAGGTTCTGGGTCATTACTGGGTGTGACTGCAGCTGGAACTATTCAGCTCCTGGAAACTCACTGATGTGTTAGCAGTCTTTTCATAATACCTGCTGTTTTTCACTTGTAGTGTTAAGAACTAAAAAACATGACTTAATGCTGTCAGACGCACACAACCAGGGCATCACTCTGTGGAAAATATGAAGGTGGAAGGTTTCTGGTGTCACACAGCCAGTGACCTTTTTCTGTTACCCAACTAAGGAAGTTCTGCAGCCAAACTCTCATTTGGCTGCACATTTTTTTCATGTCTGAGACCATAACACTGCAGAATTCCATCTTCTAAACATGCTCACTGCTCTGCTCTTGCTCTGTATACAATACTATAAAATGTAATCAAAGGGCAATTCCAGTTTATTACTCCTTGTTGGTTGTGGTAAATCCTTCTCACCAAAGTGATCACTGAGATCTGGGAACACTGTGACATTGCTAAAGAAAAGTCAGGGTAGGAAATGGGGAGCGTTCTAAAGGGCCACTCCAACAATTTTTTATTACACTTCCATAAAGTGGGGAGAGTAAAAAGAGAAATTAAAAAGAGAATAGTCACAATCTTAGCACCAGAGGTTGAGATAATGACTTTTAGTTCTAGCATGGAACCCAAAATAACCCAGTTGACATCATCCGGGCTATTTTCAAACTATGGAACGTCCCTCCAGAGCCACAAAAGACATTACACAGGTTTTTTACAAGCTAAATAGTACTCATGTGATGAGCAAACTAAACTTAATGTGTGAAGTTACACACTGTTCTATTAATGCCACATGTTTCCAGATCTCAGCAAAACTTATCATATAACTGAGGGCCAAACCTATTAAAATTAAGCTTTCGTTTTAACTCCTGTGATGTTAATTTATCTTTTAAAGTGAAACTATGCGATTTCATCACTAGCATGCCTCCACACACATAGTATGTAAACGAGAGCTACTGTACAGAAATGACATTAAGGCAAAGAGAGAGGGAGAGTTGATCGGTGCAGTGGTGACTGGTGCTCTTTAGGAGAGGTTATCTTTGGTCACACAGGCCTGCCTGTCTGCTTCCATCACATCAAACCACACAGACCCTGCCTGTGGAGCTGAGCCACAGAGGGCTGGGACGCACTGTCATCCTTTTTACCTCCGTCTCTCATCCCTCTGTTTCTTTTTTCACGTCCTTCAAAGAGATTGTGACAGTTAATAGACTTGCTTTAATCTTGTTTTCACTCCTTTCCTCTCTTCACTTCCTTTTCTTCTTTTTTCCCATTCCTGCCCTTCATGTCAGTCATTGTTTATCAGGGAGTTGTTAGTAATGCAGTGCTCTCCCTCTCCCCTTCCGTCACTTGTACTAGTATTATTTTCTCTTCTGCTTTCAAACCTTCTCTCCGGTTTTTCTTTAATCTCTGGTTAATCTTTCAGCTCCTTCTCATCAGTCATTTCCTTTCTTGCCCTTTAAATGCTTCTTTTTGTGTCATGTTTTATCCATCTAAACCCAGCTCTGTTTTTCTTTCTTCCCTGATTCCTCCACTGGCATTTTCTCTTCTTTTGTGGCCATTACCTTTCTTTTCTATGTTGTAGCATTCAAAAGCAACAACCCGAAGTCACTTATCTTTGGAGCTGTGAGGTGGTGTTCAGGCAGCTTTTTAACATTTGTGACTAACAGCATGCTGTCACTGCAGAGTGAAAGAAAAGACAAAGGAGATGACTTCATGAGAATTCAGCTATGAGGATGGAGGCACAAAGTACAGGCCTTTTCTTTACCAACCGGAGTGTTTTTTTGACAAGAAGGTAGATTGCAGTGCTCATTTTAATTGTTTAGTTTTTTAATTAAACTTGGTTGTGTTGCAATATTGTTTGACAGGAGAAAATCCAATGTCATGGCACATGAAGGTAAAGAAAGCACTCTGTACTGTTGGTGTCATTATGGCTGAAATAAAAACCTTGGCCAACTGTCCTGTACATGACATCAGCTTTAATTTGTATAAGATGTTAAACTTCTTTTGGATTAAAAGGTCAAACCTAAAGTAAAATAAAGAGACTAGAGCAGACTCAAGGTTTGGATTGTTCAGTGTATGCAGCACTGATGATGTCTTTGTCAGTGTTAACACATTCTCAGTTACATGAATTGTGCAAATGATGCCTATAACAGTATCAGATTGTATGGCATGGATCTCGATAAACCAGCGAAATGACCATTCAAGGCTGCTCGTCTGGATAGGAATGTCGAGTTCATGCGTTCCGGTTGTGCCTCCTCAAACCTTGACTTTTCTTTCACAGAGCAGCAACAGACGCGAGCGTAGTCCCTCACCATGTGTTCTAATAAACAATGGCAGCTGGTGTCCAGTTTGCTCAGAAGACAGAAACAACACAAATAGGAAATCAAGAGAAACATACTGACCTATGGTGGCCTAACACATACAGGAGGGTGGTCATTTTTATTACAGTCATTGTAAATGTCACTGTCTATTTATATGTTCGCTTCCAAGTAGAAAGGAATCTTTCTTTATATTGTCATTCCTCAGCTTTTTCTCTCTTTTCATACTGACTGAGATGCTTTAGACTCACAAGCCTGTTCATCTTGATGAGTCAACAGAGGAGCTCTCTGTGTTCTTTGTCATTTCCTTGTTCTGGTTACTCAGTGTATATTTACAGCTACATACTCATTATTCTCTCTCTCTCTCTCTCTCTCTCTCTCTCTCTCTCTCTCTCT
>JAVQJD010050267.1:0-15547 GCA_036023655.1 Nannoperca australis
TTATACAAATAATAGCCCCTAGTACAAAACATTGTCAACTGCAACACACACACACACACACACACATACACACACACACACACACACACACACACACACGCACGCACGCCTGTGGTGATGAACAAACTCATACAGACATGACCGCTGTCTGAACCTTCTACCCCCACCACCCCGAGTTTGGGCTTCCTTAACTTACTGTGACCATTGTGGAAGTGCATCTTCTCCTCTTCAGGATCCTGCTTTGCTTTGCTGTAGCCACACCGCCTGAGAGGGATGGAACACAAACACATCAGAATGAATCTCATGCCACAGTATTCATATGTGTACATGTGAAAGTATTTGACGTTTGGCCATTGCAGAAAACCTTACAATTGCACCTGTATAAAATGCCACATACCGAAGATTTACAGGGGGTTTACAAAACAATGGGAACACCTCATGGACAATGACTTGTAATTAATTTAAAAGGTGGGCCAGTTAGCAGTATTTTCAGCAATTCAAACAGTTCTGAGAATCAGCACACTTATTATTTATTATTCTTAATAAATAAGACATTAGAAAACAGTTTGATAAATTGTATCTGCTTTTCAATTTCAGCTGGTCTATTTACAGTAGTATTATTTATGATGCTAGCAATGATTGTACATATACGGTAATTTGTTTGGATACCTTTCCAAATTTTAGTACAAGGTAGCACAAAATAATGTATGCTCTTATGCATTTTATCTACTGTATATCTAAACAAAGCATAAACAGTGACATTTACACTCAGAGAAGAAAGGGTAACAGACAAGAGATCACAGTAAAGATATCACAAAATGGCCCAGATGCAGAAAAGCAAATCCTGGCTAATAGAGGCCATGATCAGATTTGGATCTATGTGCAAGGTAAGCTTTTTATTTCCTCAGAGGATCTGCTAAAGGTAAATTTCATAGTTTTCAAAAGTATTGCTGAAAATGCTGAAAACTACCAGCCTTTAAGACATTAGAAAAGGCCTGCACTTTTCAAATAATGTAATTTTCCAAGAAAGCCCACATCAACAGATCAACTCTTGACTTTTGAGAGAGGAGAGAGCAGTCTTGTGGTTTTTGATAAAGGCCACATACAAAATACAAGGTTTTTGGTCAAGTCGCCTGATAGAAAAAGGAAATTCTCTGGTCACTGGCTTTTGTCTGCATCTATATCATATCCTTTTCTCTTATGGCCACGTGAGAAAGCATGTGTAGTCCCCCGATGCATCGACCAAATTCTGTTCATTCATGTGTTCATGTGTGTTGGATGCGTGTCTGTGTGTGTGTGCACTCAAAGCTTCTGCATGTCAATATTTGGACATCAGAGATAATCAGGGATCATAGATAACCCAGATTAAACAGGAGGATTGATTTTAAACTTGATCCTATTCGCAAACACACACGCGCAAACATATGATGCTGACAGAACGAACACAGATACACACTCAAATTAGTATATTTGTGAGGTAAATGCATTCATTTACTTTACTGCGTTTGTAAAACCAGGAGTCAACTAAATGTTTTAGATGGAGTTTTTTTCTCACTCTTTTGTTCTTGAAGACAAAAAGCCGAAATGTACAAACACATCGACAACACAGAAACACAGGGGTCATGTCAAAATCTTTCCCATCGCGGCTCTCTGTAGGACAGCCAGGCTTGACTGGAGGGGTTTGGTATGGGCAGCTGGATAGTCTGGGGGAGGGGAGTCTGTGTGTGTGTTGTGTTTTGTACATGTGTGTCTGCCTGAGGGTGTTTAGTTTGCCGGATCTGTTGAGTCAAGGGGTTTGAACACGCTCAATGCCCAGCCTGCCCTCCAACTTCCTGCATGTGTGCGTCTGTGTGTGTGTATCTGTGTTAACCCATGCATACATGCGTCAGTGCATGTGTCTACACATTTGTTCTATGTTTGGATGTCTATGCATGTGTGTGTAGTCTGGAGGGTCATGCAGAAGGGGTGGGGGGGGTGGGAGATACAGTGGTTCGAGGGGGTTGTGTCCCAAATCCATCACTGGAAAATTTGGCTTTCCTCCATCTCTCCTCCCCCACACAAAACCCGAGTGATCTGCGATCCTCATCCCTGTTCAGCTAAACCAAAATCCCCAGTGTGTCTTTCTGATTTGCTTTTAATCCTGGAACATCGCCACTGCCCCCACTGTTTATTCATCTGATCATTTTGTCAAATAACTACATGTGCACCATCCCTGTGAATACGTTATTGCAGAAGGATGAACTCAAATGATGACCTATGGTTAAAAGGGATGGACAGTTGCATGGGTTAAAGAGAAAAGTGGGTAAAATAAAGAATGAATCAATGGATAGATTAATTTAAGATCAATAATGAAAATACATAAATTGAGAGATGGGTGGATGAACAGACCACCACAACATGGATGTGAATCTGAATTCACACTGAGCTTTGGAAAACTGCCCTCAGCTTTGTTATCTATGGTTCAGTAAAGTGGATTTGTGTGTGTGTGTGTGTGTGTGTGTGTGTATATATATATATATATATATATATAGCTGGTAATGAACTTAATTAGACACATATCACAGGGAAACGTGGTTAAGAAAGTTTAAAGAAAAAGAAATAGAGTTTGGGGGACTTCTATGGACATACAATCATGAGGATAAGAGGCTGAACGTCTGATCAACAATATGCTGTTGCTATATACAGCATTTGCATTTGTGTATGTTGTGTGGGTGTATGTGTGAAAATTGGTTGTACCAATTACAAGACAAGGTTAATTGGAGATCAAATGAGCCCAGCAGCATGCAGACACAACATATTTTACAATGTAGTCTATAATGTAGGGAGCCCAGAGTGCTAAATACTGGTTGTGTAACAGGTGTAAAAGTTTTGTCACCAGACCTGAGGAGAATCCACTGGCTTGCATGCATCAGCCCTGAAGCTATAACCTAAAAAGCAACCCTTAATCCTGACCTATTACAAAACTCTAACCTCAAGCTGTGTATCTAATCCCATAATGCTGCTCAACAACACAGACATATCTGGGTCAGAGATGAGATTTGATTTATGTCATTTTGTTAGTCAGCAATAGGTCAGAAGAGGACGAGGGGCATGACTAAGCTAACATATATCCACATATACTGAGAAGCACATGACTACTGTGATTTACAAAATCACAATAACCATTCTTAAAAATGAAAGCCTTAAATTATTAATAAAATAAAATGTCAGCAGCCTCTTCCTTCAGAAATACATGGACAGAACGGTTCCTAAATAAATTATGTCAGAATGTCCTGTCTTTGTAAAACGCAGTTTGTCATTATTCCCTTGAAGCGAGCAATGTCAGTAAAGTTTACTCTCACAATCCAATAACATTACTTACTCCAAAGATGAGAGGATGAGGGATGCCACTACACAAGTTGCACAATTCCCACATCAATGTCTTCCATAAATTCACATCACACAGTAATTTGCAAAGACATTTCATTGCCTTTATACAATACAGTGTTACTAAATATTGATGTATTTCATTTAATGATCCCTAAATCACAACATACATTTAAAATGAAACTATTATTATATAGGAATTCAGAATTGTTCCTTTATGTCAGCACTGTAGCGTTTAATCCACTGCGGATAACCTATCCACAGGGGAAAGATGTGTGTGGGCATGCAATGTGTAGCTGCATACATATCACTATATACATGATTTTCTGGCTGGGTTACCGTGTTTCTTCAGGTGTGTATTTATGTCTTACCGTCCACTGAGCAGGAATCCAGCAACTACTGCCAGTAGGACCAGAGCCAACGTGATGGCCACCGCTACTATCGAAGCCTGAGCACGCTCGCTGGTGGCGGTTACTGCAGAAGAAAAAGGGTGGGATTAGACACACACAGCGCGCACACCAAAACACACCTGGCATCTGTTGTTCATGCAGCCTTCAAAAGCAGGTGGGAGTCACGCACAAGTTGAACTTTATTGTATTGTCATGCCCTCCCTCTCTCTGCCTCTCTCTCTCTCTCTCTCTCTCTCTCTCTGGTGTACTCACAGTAAGGGCTGGTCTGGAATTCAAAACGTCGGCTAAATGCGCCATAGCCTGCTGAGGTCCTGGCTCGCACCTGTAATGAATCCCATCCAAATATATCACATCATATTTTCATATATTTTGTGTGTTACACACGACTTTGATTCAACAACTTTTTTGAAATAACAATGTCACCTCTACTTGTCACCTCCTCACATTATTATTTCTCAGATTGTTTTAACCCATGTTTCACCTGGAAGATGTAGACTGAAGAGGGCTTCAGGCCTTCTACCACCATCTCGGTCTCCTTGGATTTTATAATAGTGTAACTGGAGTCCTGTTCCTGTAGTGGGAGAAAGGGAGAGAAGGTAATTGTAATTAATTTACATTTAAATTACATGTCTGTGGCATTGATTATTTTTTCGTTGTTGCAGATCTTGCGTACATCCTTTTTATTCCTATTTATCTGCACATTTTTATGGCTAAGCTGCCTGTTGTTATGTGTGTGAGTGTGAGTGTGTGCATGTGTGTAAGGATCAGTTTCCCCAACTGTAACCGCATCAGGTTTAAACAAAGCTAAATGACCCCTCCATTAGCCAGAAGCCATTAGCTAACCACTGACCACAAGCCCTGCTCTGCTCTCCTGTATACCTTTATTCTGACCTTCCCAGAAAAAGAAGACATCAGAGGATGAAAGAGAGAACAGAGGAAGGGCACAGGAACAATGTATCTGAATAGAAGCATCACATTGCTGTTTCTATTAAAGTCTAAAAACACAGCTACAGCAATGGCACCTGAAAGAGACTTTTTGAGGAAAATATTTTTCCTCAAAAAGTTCAACTGACTACACTTCAGCTTTATCTCTGAAGACCAATTTGAACAATGTTGGTCTACAGGTTTCTGCAAATATAACACAAACGTTATATGTGGCACACAGGGCTTACAAGACAAAACTCCATTGGTAATATGAATCATTTTAGGATGATTAAATTATCAAACGCATGAACTATAGATTATAAAGCATCTTTAAAAGTTCATTTTCAAACAGATAACTTCATAGAAGTAAATGTATGCAATGTTGTACTGGTTTTAGCTCATAACAATGATGTTTGTATGATTATATTTATTTTCATTTGGGTCATTGGTCAACTTGGCATTAGCAAAATCAAACAACCCCCCCCCCAAAAAAAAATAAATAAATAACTTTAGTTATTTGGATTCACAAAAAACTAAGCTAACCTATTTGTAGCTGCATGGAATACAGTTTGGATATACATGTGGTATACTGTATATCCAATACACATAAGCAGAAGAGAGCGCATGCCAAAGCAATACCTCTGTGACAGGCCCAAGGCCAGTGAACAGAGACATAGCTTCATGCAGTAAAAGGAAGTAAAAAAATAAAAATTAATCTATATTTTTACCTTTTCAAAATACTTGATCTCGTACTCCAGGATGATGCCGTTGGGGCGATCAGGCTCTGCCCAAGAAAGGTTGATGCTGCTCTTCCCTGTATGACCTTTTCTCACCACACTCACTGGGGATGGTGCTGCACACACACACACACACACAGACAAAGAAATAGTACAATTTCAAGAACATCCGTTTGCTTCAGCAGTAAAAACCCAGCCGTTTAATATGATACATAACAGTAATCAACACAAGAGAAATAGTGCCAAAGTTGTAAAATCTGTCGGGTACCATCAGTATCCATAAGACAGTCCTCTTTTGATGACACCTCATCCTTTGATGTTTACATGCACAGAGCTAATTGTGATTCTTGCTGTGATTGTTGAACGGTATGAAATATTAAACCAAAGATGAAACATCAAACAACAAAAAAAAATCACAAAAAAAGGGGGAATATAAGATTTTAAACACGGTGGTGAGATGAGGGGGTTTACCGTATTAAAATTTACATTGTAATGTACATCTGTCTTTTCTGTTGTGTTGTTTCCATCATACTGGGTGAAGAAAAAGATATCTGCCATTGTTCGATCATATTTTCCCCCAGAGTTTCTTCCTTGGAATTCATGTTTGTTAGTTACCAAAGTTCCTCTGAGGTTATTTGGCACAGTCCATTGAGCATTAATGCAAGCACTGAGATTATTTCTGGTTCCAAAGCTGCTTTACCTTTGAAAAAATGTTTGCAATCTGGCAACGAGGTGCACCTGTGCCTAATTAAACTATCCCTTTATATCTTGCTATTCAGTAGATGCTGGCAGTGGTGCCCATGTAGTCAACTACGACTCTGGTATTTCAACAGACCAAGTTTGGCAGACTGCAAAGTACATTATATAAATGTTCAAAAGTAGTGACAACATGAAAACTCTTTCTTTAGTTAATGTAGAATGATTATAAACATTGAAACATGGAAGAATCAGCGTTCCTTTTAACTTTTCCCCTTCAAACTGCAATATTAGCACCATGGCTGGTTTGTTTTTGGCTCTTTGCAAGTTTCCATTCTAGTTAGTTTTTTATGTGATTTATTCTATAGGTTCTGAAGTCAAGTAAGTGTGTGTTTGCATCAATCATCGAACCCTCCTTTTGTAACCTGAACTGTTGGCCCATCTCTCAAAGGGACAGTTGGGCAGTCTCTGACACATAAAGAGCTTTTCACCAGGCAAAATGCTCCCCCAGGCAACATCCTGATAGTGTGTGTGTGTGTAAGCCTCTACTGCAAATGCTAAACACCGTCTAGGTTTCAATAGCCTCAGCAGAACTCCACAGGGAATAAATCATCGCTATAAACACAGTAACTGTATCTTGAGTGGATGGTCGCACAGAAGTGTTATCTGCAACATCTTAAAAGCCTGAAACCAGAAACCCGAATCACTCACACACACACACACACACACACACACACACACACTCAATGCTCAAATGGTGTAAATGCTGGAATGCGATGATGAGAGATGTGGCTTCTTTTCCCAGCAGCTTAACGAGTAATAATACACCAAAATCTAAGTTTAAATCCTTCAAAAATGGATTCATATTGCTATGCTATATTTAAACAAAAGTTTTGAATAGAGGGTGTCCTATGAAGAAGTGAAGATTGGAAAACTCTTCGGAAAACAAACTTATGATTTGGGGTTATTTAAACAAACTTGATGTGACGTTTCCCATTAATAAATAAATAAATACATAAAATAGGGCTGCAGCTATATATAATTGATTAATCTGTCAAATGTATTTCCAATACATCAAATGTCAGAAAATAGTGAAAAACTCTTCAAATTGCTTAATTTGTCTGATACACGGACTGAAAGGCAAATGTATCCACTTTACAGTGATAAACAACAGATGCGGAATTATTTAAATAGTTTATTTTCCAGTTGATTGACTAGTACTAATAATTGAAACTTGTAAATACATTCCAGCAGTTCCTGTCTGTTCATATTTTATTAGAAAGTTACAGGTTGCTACTAAGAACTATGAAAGCTCTTTACATTGATGGCATATTTGCCTCATTTGAACAGTTGCACATTAAATTTAGTCTTCCACAAACTCTTCTTTAGATTTCTCCAAATCTGCAATTTTAATAAATCAAACACATCTTCCTTTCCCAGACTGCCAGATAATACACCCATGGATTCTTTGCTCTTCTTTGATCCCTCAGCTAAGTCAGCCATATCCTTTGTACAGGATTATTTATCTAGTCTGCACAACACTTCTCTAGATATTTGGAATGATTTGGGATTGCACATGTCAGCGGACCAGTGGAAAGTTGCCTTGGGGAATACACATACTGCATCAATATGCGTTAGACATCGTCTTCATTATTCCAAAGTAAAACCTGCCTAAATGTATCCTAATGTAGACTCTAATTGGCTCCCTGCTACTCTGGCACCCATGTTCTGACTCTGTCCTAAATTATCTAACCATTGGAATTTCCAGACTCTATCGGATGTTTTTGGACCAGATCCTTTGATTGCCACATTCGGTGTCCCTGGAGAGAATATCTCTCTTATAGGGGCTAATTACAAGACTGCAACCTTTATAATGTTATTAACACGCAGGTTAGTACTCCTAAACTGTGAAAAACCAACAGCCTTCATTTTATAATTAAGAGATGTCACATGCAATTTACAGACCTACAGTCATTGCCATTTATTTTTTTATCTTTTCATATTAAATACTTAAATAACTTGAATATTATTGTATTTGGAGCACACAAACTTTACCTTCTCACCAAAGACCAAACAGCACATATGCACAGCGTCCATATGTAATCCTGAAAGCAGCACTTTAGTCAACAGAAGAACCCTTCTGCACAATGTGACACCTTTCAGTGCCTTGACACGGTCTCTGTGACTTAACAAACAAGTCTGACATAATGCCAATGCAGAGACAGAATAGGAGGTGATGGAAGAGAGGGAAGAGGTGCTAAAGGAGGAGGAGGAGGAGGAGGAGGAGGAGGGAATGGAAGACATGCGAGTGGGTTGACAAGAATGGAAAAAAGTGAGACATGAGAGAGCGACAGAGGGGGAGACTTGGTGAAAGAGTGAAGACAAACCCCAGCAACACTTTCATTTTAGCAACAGGGAAGACAGTGGAATCACACGTCCCAGTCTAAACACTTCCAGTCCCGCGTTGCATCTGCTAATGAGGACCCACAGTACGGTAAGGCAAAACAAAAACGAACATGAACTCATGGTGTTTTGCCATAATTTTTCCCTGTGATGCTATTTTCTGTTTTTCTATCAGTCTGAAGCTGTAAAGCTATCTCATGAGGAGAGGCTAGAAAAGGTTGTGAAAGCCATTCAGTGGATGAGTGCGGCCCTCCAGTGTAACAACTCTGGCCTCAGATAGGAGCAACGTTATCACAGTGCAGAACATAAGCCTCTCAGGCCTCTATCTCTCTGAAGCATCACCAAAATCAATACAGACCTCCAACTATCTGGTTTATTATCCTTTACTACCTTCAGAGATAGATCCAGAAACAGAGTGAAAAGTAGACAGGACACACACACACAGAGCGAGAGAGCGAGAGAGCGAGAGAGAGGCTTTCTTAAGGTTGAAGAAGTACCAAAGTTGCTCTCATCTTTTGTTTACAACTTAATCTCCCGCCTACCGGTGCTATCTCATGCCACTCTCGCTCTTTTCATACATTTGGCTCTTTCTTTTCTTCTTTGTTTTTTTCTATATGTTTTGAATCTGAGTGGTTAAATTGGCTGTTGCCACCATCCTCAAAATATAAGATGTCCCCTTACACAAAAATGAAGTCCATCTTCTTTCCAACCCTCTCTCCAATCCCATATCCTCTCTGCTCTGATCTACCAAATGTCTCGTCTGTCTTCTTCAGCATACCCAAATTGAAATGGCTGCAGCTCCTGAACCACTATGACTAAATGCATAAATAAGTCCTCGCCAGAAAAGAAACCTCCTACAGTCTGGTGAAAGTGTCAGAAACACTAGATGATACCGAAACAGAGCAGTAGGCCTTTGAAGTCATAGGTGATAAAACCTGATCCTCAAAATTGAAAAATCTTGTCAAATCTTTATAAAGTCTTTATTCAAAAATGTCTTTGGCTTTGTTTGTACAGGGCAATGCTATGGGGCAATACACAAAGTACCAATTCATACCCATCTCAAATTTGAAAAAAATAGCACAATTTTACAGTTTTTTTTATTTTGTATGATAAGGTCCAGATGGACTCTAAACAAACACAAGGTTTGGAATCACTAAACATGTTTTTGGTATATTTCACCAGTTGGAGAGCTAAAATACAAAAAATTATTTTGATAATTACTATAATTTTTGGGGTATTTGGGTATTACCTTCAATTCCACAGCTCTCTCTTGAGAAAAAGAGAGGACTAAGAAGGAGTTAAAGAAGTTAGTCCTCTCCAATCCAAGTTCAGTTCATTTCAGTTTCAGAGGAAACACTCCAGTGACCCCACTACTTTTATACCTATGCATAAAACAAAGGTAAGACACATGGGCAACACACCAGGCTGTGCATTTATTTTTACCACCCACAAGGTAATGTGTCATGATTCATTTGATTAATAGCCAACAACAGCAAAAACAATGTATGGGAGCATTTAGTGTGCAGTTACCACGCAGAGCTCCCACACTGTGAACAACAGGAAAAACAAATGACCAGAAATGAAGACATAACAGAGCGGAGCTACCACAGAAACTCATTTCATGCATATATAATCATCAAGCACTGCTGACAAAAGACTGACTTTACAGTGATTATTGATGATTTATGGCCAATTAGACTTCAAAGCTTCTTTGTTTTTATGAACTGGATTCATGACATTGTTATGTAGAATGCCACTTTATTCACAAGGCATGAAAAAATATCTAAAATACAGACACTCTGAAATGCCACAGGCTGCAGGGGTGGTTCTGTAGTTAGTTTGGTGATTTATTTTACTTTTTAAATTAATTTCTACAACTTAATATTGGTTGCTAGCTAGCTACCTTATCAAAAGTTGTATTGGTGTGAAAGGCAACATCAAAGCAGTGCCAAATATGACTTGCATTTTTTAAATTAAGTTGCACCAGACGTCTGAGTGTTTTACGATTGTGGATAAGCCGTCTTTTTTCACCCTTTTTCCCTGTACCGCTTCTTGCAATCTCACCTTTTCCCTCATTTCTCTTCCACAGCTTGTCCCCTCCACCTCTATACCTCCGCCCTGTTGTTCGGTCCTTCTCTTTCCTCCTTCCCTCCTCACAGAGTACCAACACTTTATTATTCAGCAGGGCTTCACAGGGACACTGTGAAATCACCTATTTCACGGATCCCTTATCGAGTGTGACACTTCCCACACATCAAACGGCAGATCCTCTGACTCTTTCTCTCTGTCTTCCAGTCGCTCCGGTCTCTCAGTACTTTTGAATTTTTAACTCTCACAAGAAACACAGTCAAAACACGCAGTTCACAGTGCTGATCAAGGTCCTCATTGGGTAATTACCCACTGCGCCACAAGGAAGAGTGGCATAATACAACAGCAAGATGATCAAAAGTAAAATCAAGTAAATTTAGTCTTGTTGAAAACCTTAAAATTAAACCGTTGCTACTTGAGACCCCTCATCACATGGAATATATGTCAGTGGGTGGTGAGGAGAGGTGTGCTTAATTTGCATATTTTTTTAGGACTAATGAGGTCAACATTTCTGGTATTGCACAAGAAAAAAAGCAAAGATGTTTCCCTCTTTCTAATCATCACACTCACCTTGAGACCCTTGGAGGGGTCCTGACTTTGAGGAGCACACATGGTTTCGATATGATAGTTTGACCTTCTGTTAATTTATCTGATGAGTAATACCAAAGGTAAGAGATGTGCAGTCTTAAATTTCTCGATGATGAACTGTTTTTACTACATTTACAAAATATGGTATTTATAGAGCTAACGGTAAATGGCTCATTTAAACACTTTAAGCATTGGCATGTGAGCACACAGATGTTCTGCAATCTGTATATGAGATATTTGGAACAGCTAAACATCACAATATCAGATTCTGTGATTAGTGATGCATCTTCAAGTATTTATTTGCTTTGTTACTTTTCCTGCAACAACTTAACTTTTCAATGTGGATCCTTTTCTCCAAAAAGAATGTATGCGATTTTGGAATAACAGTACATATTGACAATTTCTCACCTTTATTCAGCCATTTGGCATCCTCACAGGCACTGCGGCGGGGAGCTAACATTAGTGAGACAAATGGGGAGTAGTTTGCCAAGCATTCTGCTGTAAAACTGAGCAACTATTGTCTTATTGTTGTCTTAGTTGTTAAATGTAGAAGTAACGCCTTTGGTGAGTGACCTTTGATATTGAGTTTGAGGATTTTAATGTATCTAAAAGGATTTATCTTTAAATGTAAAAGTCAAACATACCTTTAGCTTTAGTTTAGTCTAAATAGTAATTATTTTATTAATTTACTTTTATGTATTGTCTTTATTTAGAACATTTTTTCTGCATACATTTTTTATTTTTGGGTGCATGCTGATTAGTTTGTCAGTCACATGTAAAGCACTTTGAACTGCATTAAGCTGTATAGAGGTGCTGTGTATATCAAATTTTGATTTACTGATTTGATTTATTGATTGCACACTTCTCACTCCGCTAGTGACTACTTCTAACATGTATTGTGTTTCCAAATGTAAGCATTTCTGTAATATGAACAGAAACAAAAAGCCGCCTGTACCACATCCATGCCAAAGAGCTGTCTGTGACTCTGCCAGCCATGTGTAATCTAATGTAATCCCTAATCTCCATTTAGTCCAGTGACTGGCTAACTTTAATCCAGCTACAACTCCAATAAACTGAATGTGAGTTCTGTAGTCTGGTGTAATCTACTCAGTTTGCTGACAGCCACAGTGACAGCACAGTTAGAGGACCGTCAATACTCTCGACTGTTGGACCACCATCTGCTTCTCTCTCTCTTACACACACGTACCGAATCCGTCCTACTACTGCTACTTCCTACTATTACTTGACTGCCAAGGAACCATCTGTTCAACAGACAGGAACAAGCACGCTCCTTCAAAACGTTTTTTTCTTCCTAACCTCCCCTACAGATGGAAGCCTTGGGAAGGAGAGCATTAACCTCATATTTTTCTCATTTCATTACGCCGTGTGCTACCCATTTCATTACAAGCAAATAAAATAAACTACATGAGCACATACCTCCCGTAAACATAACAATGGGTTCCCAAAGCAGATATGAATTGTAATCTCTTTAAAGGAAAGCCAACAAAGCTTCCAATATTTACAGCTATGGGGAGTAGTTAGATTCTTTCATAGTCCAATATTAAAATGGTCTTTCATGTTTGGCCACTGTGCTGCTCTCTTAGTGTTGTTGGTTTACTGCCTTGCTCAAACACATAGTCACACAGATTTTCTAAGCTGCTCTGGCTTCACAGATAATAAAACATTCCCAGCGAATACAAAATTCATTAAAAGAAAACACTGTACTAGCAGAATTTTTATTTTTTGCTAAGAGGAGAAACTTGAGACGAACATAGAAACTTGCATGTCATCAGCCTGATTAATCACTGTTGATAGGCGTGCAGAATAACACCTGCTTCCACACAAGACGCCCCACACACAAACAGCCCGCAAATCAAGAGCTTTCATCATGCCACCGATTCCTGCAAATCTTGTTGATGAAATGTACTGCTTAATTGAGGGGACCAAGCTGCTTTTTCAATGGTAAATCTGGATGCAAAAGCAAAAACAAATAAGCTTTCTACTGTGCAATGCTCCCTCATTCACTACAGGGATGGCGCATAAGGGAAATTTAATACAGCGACAGATTTGTTGGACAAATACTGTGATAATTTGATCATCTGGTGTCTTTGTTATCCAACCAAGACATTCACGCCAGGAATCTGACACACAGGTTGGTCTGTGGCAGTCTCAATTAAAGGAGAAAAAAGAAAAAAGTCATGACAAAATGGTGATGATTTTTGTTGGGAAATTTAAAACAAGTTTGGATACTGGGGGGAAAGCGGGAAAGCTGTGGTGCTGATTGGAGAACTCATGGAAAGACTGTGATTGGGGAAAAAAAGCATTGTACAAGTATTGACACTTGTTTACAGATCTGGTGCAACATACCTGCCTGATTGGTTGTCACATTAAGTGACACGTACTGCTTCGCATGGTCTTGGGCCAGCTCTGACACCCCATTGACAGCCTCCAGAAGGAAGCTGTAGTTGGTGTGTGACTGCAAGTCGGCCACCATCACAGAGGTGTTTGACAGGCCAACACGGCGTGGCAAGAAGCGAACGTTGGAGCCACATTCTTCCAAGCCCCTTCCATCGGGCAAGACCCGTCTGCACAGGATGTTGTAGCGCACGTCCTTCCTGCCACCTGTTTCCATGGGAACGGACCACTCCAGGAAGACGCTGGTCTCGTTGACATTGGAGATGGCATTACGTGGAGCAGAGGGTGGGCCTGAGACAGATGGAAAGCAATTAGAAGAAAAACAAATACGTCCAATATGACTTTTATCATTTGATCTCATTACAGCAACGTTTGTGCTTAAAGCTAAAAGTGAACATAAGTAGTTAAATCTGAGGTAAGAATGTACAAAAGAGAGGTGTTATGTCCTCACGTGTGCAAGCCATATTAGGAGGGTCGGAGTCAGTCTTATGGTATCCCTCCTCACAACTGCAAGCAGTGGCCCCTGTCTGCCGGGACACACTGTGGGGTGGACATTTAGTGCAGGCCAAAGACTCCAGCAGCGAGCGGTAAAACCCCACTTTGCAGACTGAAAGACGAGGCGGGGGGAGGTGGATGCCATGGGGTATTTGGGGTTGGATAAGGAAGAGATGACACGATAAGAGTAGACATACAAATAGGAAAGGGAAGGGGGTCATGTGGAGAAAGGAAGAAAAAAACAGGACAGCATGGTTAGTTGGTAGAAAAAAAAAGAGGTCAGCATCAAAACATTTCCCTGGGCGGTTGGTTGTTTTGAGGTTCCTCATCAGAGATACTACTGTAGCTGCAGAGCTGAAATTAAAAGAAGCATTTGTCACCTAGTTTTTGTTGTCAAATTTGTATTTTTTCTTTGTTCCTTTAGAAGTCCTTTTTCTTACATCCCTCCAAGGATTATTTCTTTTATTCAGCCTCTGCAACCCTGCTCTTGTCATCATAGTTTATTATCTTAAACATAAAAAGCTTTTTTTTTTTCCTATTGTGGGGCTTCCCTTCTTATTCCAAGTCAGTCTTCAATCCAGTGTTTTGTGACCAGCACCTGATTGAGAATTTGGACTAGCATCTGCTGCACAACAATGTACCCACCAAGCCCCATACGTGAAAGATATACCAACAAATACAACAAGTACAGAGCAAACCTAATCTCTCTTCCTCCCACACAAACACACACTCAGACGTCTGATTTAAGTGGGGCAGGTAGACAGCAGGGTGACACACACAGAATGTTAACACGCAAGAATACATCAACAACCCCTGTCGCCATGGCTGCCCTAAGCTAACCAATCACTGACTTATCACAGCATAATTTTTCTTACTGATTTGGCTGTTGCAGGCAAACCCATATGAATAGATACATGCAATAGGGGATGAAATACTAATGGGACATTGGACTTTTGATAAGCAGAGTTCCATATATACTGTGTCCATAGATATTGTAGTCAATGTATTGTTGAGGAATGGAGAGGGGAGCAGAGGTGAGGATTCCAGAGAGAGGAGTATAGGACAAGAGAGTGTCCTCAAAGTCTCGAAGGTTAGGAGCTGTTGTTTTCACCCATTGTCTCTTAATGTGGCTGTTGTGAAGCCCATTCAGGCTGTAACTGTGATTAAGAACTACATAATTAAACTGCAGGTAAGAGGACAGGAGAACAAAGAATATGAAAGGAAAAAAATATGGGAAGGCAAGAAAGAAATAAGATGGGAAAAGGGAACGATGGGAAGAGAGGATAAAAAGAAGCAAGCCACATTTACAAGAGGAAATGGGGAGAGAAAAGAGGAGACAGGATGAGACAAAGGAGGAGTGGTGGAGGGGAAGGGGTGTGTGTGTGTGTGTGTGTTTCAGGCGTTAGGCAGCAGTGGCTCTGATTC
>JAVQJD010050271.1:0-10133 GCA_036023655.1 Nannoperca australis
CACTTACAATCCTAATGGACACCATCACACACACACACACACACACACACACACACACACACACACACACACACACACACACACTCAGATTCACACACAGCTACTGTACGACTGGGTAAATAGCAGCCTAATTTTAGCTTGAGAGCTGGAAGGCTGTGACTCAAGCACGGGCATTGTGCCATTGTGATGTAAATCCAGATTACAGTATAGATGTTTTTGCTAGTGGATGAAGGAACTGGCAAAAACTCATATGACATTGAGTCAAAGCAAAACTTGTCTGTTGTGCCTCTTCCCACATGCAAGCTCTATTTATGTAGCTGTTTTCTCTAAGCGTCATCCATAAAATCATCCATCTCTTATCTTGTGTGCAATGCATCTCTTGAATAAAATGTGCTTGTGCTGTAATTGAAATCTCATATACTGCAAATAAATACCTTTTCAAACATGACAACATAAGAAAACACTTCTTTATATGTGCTTTTATTTGTTTTGAGTTCTATTTTCTGCCTAGGTTGAGAGATTTTGCACTGGATAAGTCAAACATTCTTCACTTTCTGTGTGATGTGACCATGTCTGATCAAGCCACTTCACACTGAATCACTGAAATGCCTGTTGCATTAGCTATCGTTGAAGTTCAATGGAGACTGGCATTTACTGCTCATCTCAAAAGCAAGATTTATTTCCAAAGATTTGTCTCTGTGAGGTTATCTGGATGTCAGTTCCTCTAATCATGTTTGGGGGAAAAACTCGTCTCAGCTCACAGAAAACAAGGGAAAGTCATCTCTGAGAAGAAAGCATGGGGCGTGAAGCACACAGAATAAACAGTGAAGATAATGTTGCCTGTACAAATCAATTCAACGTTAGGCCCATCAAGCATTAATTCAGAGTCTTAGCAGGGAGCATTACACAATGGCTGAGTTTGCGATATCTAGTGTGTTTGGAAAAATCCTGCTATCCGTGAAACATGATCTTGCACACTTTCTCTCTTCTGTGAGTCATGAAGGAAAACTTAAATCTGAGATATTGGAGATAGCAGCAAGAAAGAACTTTAGGAGGTAGAGATGGAGTATAAAAAGATAAACTGGACATGGTCAGTATGTTGGAGCTTGAGGAAATAAACTCAAATCAGAGGAAGAAAGGGGTGAAGAGTGAAGAAGAAATAGAGTATTTTCCTACACGGCAGAAGTAGTGCAGGAGGTAATAGAAATATGATTAATGTGTGATTGTGTGTGTGTGTGTGTGTGTGTGTGTGGTGTCCAGGCGCAAATCTGTGCATTGTCTCCATATGACCGTGACTCTTTTGTGCAGTTGATAATAACTTAAATGAAAGTGAGTTTGAAATGATGTAGTGGATCAGTGGGTTTTCATTCATTTCTCAACCAGCTTAGAGCTGCAGCTAATGATAGTTGTTATTATTGATTGTCTAAATACATTTTTGATTAATTGATTAACCATTTTATCTACAAAATGGCAAAAATTGAAGAAAAAAACCCTACATTCCTAGAGCTCAAGGTGACTAACAGTCCACACCCCAGAAGTATTTTATTTACAATCAAACTGAACAGAGAAAAGAAACAAATCCTGAAGTTGGAAGTTGGAACCAGCAGATGTTGGCATTTTTGCTTGATAAACGACTCAAACAAGTTATTAGTTATTAACTTATTGTCAGTAATGTTTCTGTTAATCAACAAATCGATTGCTGAACTAATGCGTACTAGAGCTGTTTTTCTCAAAGGGAATGGAGTCTAGTGTGTCAGTGGAGAGTATGTATGTGTGTCAACAGTATGTTCTCTCTCTCACTCTCGCTCACTCTGTGTGTGCGCGTGTACCTGCATACTAGCTGGTGGTACAGATAGAGAGGGGACAAGCTGAGAGGGAGTGTGTTGCTGTTTCTGTAGGTGTATCTTTGCCTGGAACTGATTTATATGTGGCTCCTGTAGGTGCGTGCGTGCGTGCGTGCGTGCGCTTGAGTTTGGCGGAGCAGGGAATCCCGGGTCCCTGCAGTGCTCTTTGCAGTTCAGTGTGATGCACCTGAGCCCCACTCTCAGCCAATAAGATGCTTGTGAGTCAGATCAGGTGCCTGATCTCAGCTGGAGACACACACAAGCACACATGGAAACACACAGCTATTATTGGTCTTCATGTACCAGCACACATCTGGTCCAGACATTTACTTTTATATAGGCTTTGTATTATGTAGGTTTTGTATTATATAGGCTTACTGTGTAAAGAGCTTCTCTTCAAATCTCATTGTACTGTGTATAATGAAAATAAAGGCTTTCTATTCTATTCTATTTACTCTATTGGGGATAATGTTAGATTTTGGTATTTAAAATTAAATTGATTCAGTTGTGAAAAAAACATGATGTTCCACATTCCCAGATTTTTTTAATATAAAGGCATATACAGTATATGTAGGCATTATCTGTAAAAATCTGTCTTTGTATATACTTAGATCATGCAAAATATCACAAAACATTACTTTATGCCACTGCTATAATTTTATTGAGCAAAATAATTAAAAGAGCATTGGAGCAGCCAACTCTACTGATAGATAAGATAAATAAGATTAAATAGCAAATGATCACCAGTATTTAGGCTGTAACAAAGAAGTAGTACTGTGTAACATTTTTTTTTATGTAACAGTGAATTCAACTGGAACATTCAAGCAAGTTTCAAAGACAACAATGGAGCTTTACAACAGTTCAGATGGTTTTCCTTCTCTGCAGTGATTCTGTATGTACCATGTGGTCTCTGTGTTGTGTGCACGGGAGAAGGTCTGGTCAGGTCAGTGTGAACAGCATGTCAGATTGTATGGACTGGACAAGTGCCAGCAGCTGACCCCCCCTCATGACAACACACCACAGCACGCAACATGGCTCAGAGGCAGGAGGACGATCAGACGGGCAGAGCACGGGAGGCGATGAGGTGATTGAAGGTGATTGGAAGAGAGAGGAAGCGGGGGCAAGAAGAGGGTGAAGATGGGGGAAGAGGAAAGTGGACACAGGGAAGAGTAACTGGGTAGGAGAGGAAATGAAGGGCGGGATGAGGAAGAGGCACCAGTGCTTTCAGAATTCCAAGCACGCAACAGTTTTAGTGAGTGAAGAAGCTTCATAACAGTCTCATGGGTGGCCGGACGTGGTTTCGCTGGAAAGAGAAAGACAAAGAGAGAGCAGAGAGAGGAAACAGAGAATTAGAGCTGTTTTCCACTCTTGTGGTTATGGGTTATCTCTCTCACTCACACACACACACACACACACACACACACACAATTCATCATACATTTAATGGTGCCAATTTGCTGATTTGTAAACAAATATAGAGCTTAAAAGAAAATACCAGTATCTACCTGTAGCTGACATTACAACAGCCCATTTGATGTGTTTACAGAGTCTTACTGTATTCTGGTTTTAGAACATTTCTTACTTCCTCCATTTTCACACAAAAATCTAATTTCACACTGAGCTGATAACGAAATGACAAAAAAACTAAGACAAACAGCTCTTCCTGCGGAAAAACACTATCTACTTTAAATTATAAAGAATTTGCTCTGAACAGGATTTAAATTAGAGGAGAACCAGGAAGTTTGCTGAAATTACAGCAGCTGTAATTATTACAGGGGTGAGGGTGAAAGATTACCCACATACATGCTGCTGATGGGATTAAAATCATTGACCAGCGCAGCCCACCTCCCCTGGAGAAATACATCCAGTTCGAATACTTTAAGTTGTTTTTTCCTTTAAGCTCTAACACATCTCTAACTTAAGTGTTGATCAATAATATGATTATGATTATTAATATTATGGGTTAAAAATCTAATGATTGGACACCTGTATCTTTGTTACAATAGTAGTCTACTGTGTTTTTATAAAAGTAACAAACCACAGTGTTTAATGTCACTGTAAATCATGGCTTATGTCCAACAATGTTACCTCACCTGATCTGACTGGATATACTGTATTGTCAGATCCAAAGTTGGTGGTTGGTTGCTGTTAGGAACTAGTTGCAGAGCGCTGCTTGTTTTACCCTGATGGATTAGAGTGTGACGTCTGTGAAGCCAGGGTTCGGATTAATCTCTAAAGATACAAGACCCATTTAGATTATACTCTTGACACGAACACACACACACACACACACACACACACACAGCCTGCATATACTGTACGCACACTCACTCATTGCAAGCTCACACACTCACATACAGTACACAGATACTGTTAACATTCCACCCACTGCTCCACTGTGTCCCCCTGTGTGTCTTTTCAGGCCAATCTTTCCACCCTCTGTGTTTGCCTCTTTTGTTTTCTTAATTTCCTTTATATCTTTTTCTTCTTCTTTCTCTCTCCTACTGTTCAGAGTATGGTTCTTTTCTTTTAATTAGTAGTGGTGTTGTCCTCCTCTTCTTCCCCTGGCCAGGACCACTAATATTGCAATTAGCTGCTGTTGGAAGCTTTCAAGCACAGCCTTTGTTCTTCTCCATGCTGTACAGCGGCCCACGTTCCTGCATTGCTCCACAGAATATTATATGTGTGTGATGCAGAGCTCCATTTTAATAGAGGAGAGAGGCTTAATCAAAGCTGGCCTCATTTCACTCTGTCAGAATCATAACACGCAACATTCTTGTCGGTGGGGGGGTGAATGATTCTCTTTTCTCTTTTTTCTTTCCTGCCTCTCTTTTTCTCCTCTGCTTCTTCCACTCATCCTTTTGAATAATTTTCCTTCCACTTTCCCTCACTACATGCTGCATCTCTCACTCATCTCCCTTCGGTGTCTTCTGATATCTCTCCCAGCCCCTCTCCAGTCCGCCCTTGGGAACAGATAGGAACGATCGTAAAAAAACAATTGAATTTAACGGTGTGACACTATACTGTTAACCTATGAGTGGACCGACGCTGCTTTGCACTCAGGAGCCTGACAGCTTGAGAGGCCGATGGTTGTTTAGGTCGTAAACCTTCTGACACAATCGCATCTCGCTGCCCCACGACTTTTAAAGCCAAACCTCCCAACATGAAATAGTTTTTATAGGAAAGGGAATGTATATAATTTAAGAGTTGATCCTTAAAGGATGTTTTCAGAATTATTTTTTTATTACTACAGAAGCTGTAGCCTTGTTTTAATTAGTTCAAAATTCAGCTGCACCATAATCTATACTGAGATTCCACAGCGTTTCCATCTTACCCAGATGCTGGCTTTCTGTCGAATTTAGGACGTCTTCAAATTATTCTCATTACTTTTAAGGTGACTTCATCAGTTATCAGTGATTTGCTCATCCCATAAAGTATAGGTGCATCAGTCCTCTCAGGTCAGCAAACAAGTGAGTTTCTTCTTGGGGTGAGGTCAGCAAACTTTTAAAACTCGCCAATAAAACTATTTATTCTAAAAGTCGTATTGATGCTTGTAATTTTTGCTTGTATTTGATTTAAATATTTAGTGAAAAGGTTTTACCGTTTTTTGGAACTGTGAAGCCCTTTGTAACGTATTTAAACTTATCTTACTTAAAACTTAACTATTAACTGTCATTTATATTAGGTATATGATGTGGAAAAAGAGACCCCCTGTTCTCATGGATGATCCATCTCAGACTGAGTTAAATAAAAAGTGAAGTGAATGGAAAGCTTGTAAGAAAGAGAGGTGTTTTCATGTTTTGTGCGTAGTCATACTTTTCTAGGAAGGAAGTGTATTTACCTGTCATAATCCTGTGAATAACTTAGTTTGATCGTATGACAGGAGTTAATTCATTCTGTTTGGTGTGTGTGTGTATGTGTGTGTGTGTGTGTGTGCGCTCACACACATACAAAGGTTAGCGTGCTAACTAAACATCTGCCTTTCAGGTTCAACATCTGATCCCCTTCCCTCTTCCCTCTACTGAGACTACCCCAACAACTTTTCAAAAGATGCTTCTGTGCCATATAAAACTTTCACCCTGTGATCATGGGGACAGAGATGGAGGGATGGGGGAAAGTTGAGGAAAAGTGAAAGTGTCACACTGTGCTGAGTGAGGTGAGGGGAAAGAGCAAGGGGAAACTCTCTTACATGAAATAAAAATAAAAAAAGATGACAGCAACATCTGTGCGGGAACTTCAAACACCCTTTGAAAGGCAAAATGTGATTCTGTTCGGGATTTTCTGGCTTGGTAAACAGCCTGGGTTTTATTTTGGAAGTCAGTTGGAATGTGTGTGTGTGTGTGTGTGTGTGTGCATGTTTGAGTGTGTGTGTTTAGAAAAGGGTTGCTTTGTACGGGATGAGGGACTGTGAGAGCTGGGATTGGAGGGAGAGAGAGAGATAGAAATAGACAAGAACACATTGAGAGGGGATGAGAGCTCCAACTGCTGAGAGCAAAGTCCAGTGATTGGCAGGGATGTAATACAGCGGAAATCCACCCTAAACCCATTTTCCTAACTTTTTGAGGCTGACATGTATGTCTTCTCAATCACTTTGTTGTCATTTGTGATTTGATGGGATCTGCTTGGTCATATATTTGAGAATGAATAAATGTGTGACTTGAAACTATTCTGTGATGCTAATCTTTTAGCATTTTACTAACCGTGATTCTCTTTCTTTTCTCTCTTTCCTGGGTGAATGGAATCACAACACCTCGTCTCAATGTCCTCCTTTTACTTACCAGGTAAGATACAATCAGATGTTAATAACCACTTATTGCAAATTTTTACTGTCTATGTATATCAGACAGTGCTTTCTTTTTTTTATTTTATTAAAACCACAAGAAAAGTCAGTCAAACTGTATTAGAGTTGGAGGTTAGACACTTACTCCCAGGAACATTATCATGATTATCACCATGGCAACCAGTTTTAAAAAGAGCTCCAATGAGGGGCACCTTGCTTCCAGTTCCACAGTTTTGTTGTTTCATTCACTAAGTCAACATTTTTTTAAAGTACATTTGAACAGTATCTTTCAGACACACAGATACAATGTTGTGAATAAGTGTCCTTTAGTACTTAATTTGAATATGAACAAACAAAACATCCAGTGCATTAGTGCCAAACCATCACACACAAAGCACAAGCTCAGCATCAGCTCTCCCCCCCCTTTGCTTTCCGCAGGAACATGAGGCTTACTTTGGTGAAACCCTACCAGACACCGTGTTGCCATGAGTACACTTTTGGAATTTAGCAGCAGCACAAAATATCCCTCTCTTTGGTTTATGCAGTTTAATGTGACTTATTGTGTTTTTCTCAAATCACTTTATTTGTGCTAATTCTGCAAACAGAAAATGGCACCTTAGATTGATGTACAAAGGTGCTGGTGTACCTGGTGTTATACAGTCTACTCTAGCTCACAGGATTTAAATGAAATAGTAACACATCGCATTAAAAATGAATCCTAAAAAAAACGTTGCTACATTTTTCACTCTAATCAGTTAACATGTTACTTTAAAGAGTCTGAGAGGGAAATTGGGAGCCATAAGATTTCTTTTGTAATGATGAGGGTGCTGTTAGTTTGTCAGTGGGCAAACAGGTCATCTAGTGTAGTCGCCATGGTACTTAGATGGTCTATTGAGACAGAGCTATTATGGGAAAAAGTTTTAATGCAGCAACTTGTAAGTGTGCCACTTCTACCCTATCTCAGTCTACATGTACTTCTCGTTTCTAGCATTTCTCTCTTTAATTTCTCATGACTCAAATTAGCTTTTTTTCAAAACAAGTTATTCTCATTATCCATCTTACTCTGCTGCTCCAATCAGTTTTGTTTCCCTGCTCCCTTCTTCTGTGTCATTCTTTTCTCCAATTGTTCCTCTTCATTGGCTAAGGCTGTAACTGTCATATGTGTGTATAAGTGTGTGTGTGATGGAGTAAAGCGAGGTTCTGCAGTGAGGTCATGATATGTGAAATCACTGACATTACAGACGGGTGGTTGCTGTCCTCTAATCGGCAGGGGCACCATCCACGTACCACATTCCTCCTCACCTCCATCTCCCTTACTCTCTCTGTCCAACTGTCTCTCCATCAACCCTTTTTTTTTCACTTTCCTTCTTTACATCCTCATCCTCCTCTTCTCTACATCTTCCCCTTTTCCCACCTCGCTGCGCTCCTAGCAACAATAGTGCTATGTTCGCAGCACACCTGTGACTTTAAGGATCAGTTGGTTTATGAAGCACATCTGCGTTGTATATTTGATGTCCATATTTATTCTTTTTCAGCATGTTGTTTATCCTTTAAATCCAGAAAAAACATATCCCCTATTTTTTGTCTCATTTTATAATTTTTTGCCACCCTCTCTTTTATGCTTATTTCAAATTCTAGTCCCTCATCCCTTTTCTCTCTGACTGTCTTGTTTTGTTGGCTATTCCTCTTTTTTGTGTGTCTTAAAGTTAAATCACAGTGGCTGGACAGTATTGCAGTGCCTGCAAAAAGAGTCGGAAAGAGAGAGAGACAGAATGGGGGTGAGATTGAAAGCAATAGGAAAGAAGGGCAGATGAATCTCAAAGAGAGAAAGTATAGCTGAAAGGCATCAAATACAAACAATGTTACAAGGCAAATGGAAAGGGTCCTTCTGGCAGAGATATGATGAGAGTCAGGAGGAGAGTGTGAATGAAAATGAGGGAGAGAAAATAGAGAGGATGGGGGATGAGGCAAAAGTGCAGGTGAAAGGGAGCCTCCAACTGGCTGGAGCTGGTACTGGTACACAGTTGCCCATCTCCTCACCACACTCACCTGCTATTGTCCTCCTCTCTTTTACCCTCTCTCTCCCGCTGTTTTACTCAGTCTGGTCTATCTCTCTCAGACTAGGAGTCATCATTTTATTGGAGTCACAGATGATGCTCATGCAGATTAGAAGTAATCTCACTTTCCCTGATGGCCTGTGTGTGTGTGTGTGTGTGTGTGTGTGCATGTGTTTGTTGGACAGTTTGTATTCCACTTTCAGATGCAGCTACAACTCTTCAGACCGTAATCTGCACTCTCTTTTCTCTTCTGTCTCTGTTCTTCATCCCTCTTCCTGTCCCTCCCTATCTGCACTTGATCGCTGCACCAAGCCAGAGTTATAAGGCTATTTGCGTCATCAGCTCCAGGCAGAGTGTGTCTTGTGTGTGTGCGTGCGTGTGTGTGTTTGACCTGAACTCTCCACAAACGGTTGAACGTTAAGCTATGTCTGCTGTGTGTATTTCCCATTACTACAGAAGTGCAGAGGCCATGTGTGCACACACGGAGGGTAGAATTGATGTCATCTCTGCATGTATGCAAATTCTAGAGAGCACGCTTAAGTAATCTCAAGTGTGCACACACACACACACACACACACACACACACACACACACACACACACACCGTTCACTTTAACCTGTGGTGTGGACCACCCATCAGCGTCCATCATAAACCACTTCTCCCTCCATCTTGTCTCCATAGAAACGCCATAGCAACCCCTTGCTAGCAGAGCCCTTGACATGAACCCAACCCACCCCTCTCAAACCTCTCCATCTGTCATCAGTGGCTGAGAGGATTGTCCGGCAGCCCTCCTGACATCTTGATTGGCAGTTGCTGCTCAGACATGCATGGAGAGTGCATCTCTTTAAAATTGAGATGGATCTGTGAAGGACGAGCATAGGAATGCAAAAATTGCTTTACTTGAACTTGAATTTATCCCGTTGTGAGCAGAGACCTGATGAAGGGTAACCCTCGCCATTGAAGGATAAGTGAAAAGGTGTTTGAGAGGTCTTCAGTCAAATCTGTGTTTCTGTCTTTGATCGTCAATTGACGTAGCAGGTCCAAACCGCCTCACACGCATCCATCACACAAGTGCAACATGCATCATGCCGTAGTGACAGACTCATTCATAGCCGTTATGCCAGGGCGCACATCCCAGTCCAGTGATGTACAACATGTAATAAGCATGTCAGGGATACCTCCCATGTCTGCAAAGTTTCTGTGACAACTTCATGATATATCATTAACATGATATATTAAAGCCATCATCAGCCCTGCAAACATGACTAATGTTTCAGTACTGTCTGCACTGACACTGGGCATTGATGCCTGTGAGTTTGCGATTCGATCACTTAATGGTACAAATTGACTGTGCTTGGAGTGTTTGAGCTATTCTTGTCCAGCTGTAAAGAGCTCTTGTATTATTGACAATACACACACACACACACACACACACACACACACACACACAC
>JAVQJD010050285.1:0-11476 GCA_036023655.1 Nannoperca australis
AGTGAGTGTAAGTGTGTGTGTGAGTGTGTGAGTGTATGTGAGTGAGTGGGTGAGTGTGAGTTTGTGAGTGTGAGTGTGTGTGTGAGAGTGTGTGTGTGAGTGTGAGTGTGAGTGTGAGTGAGTGTGAGTGAGTGTGAGTGTGAGTGTGAGTGCGTGAGTGTGTGTGAGTGTGAGTGCGTGTGTGAGTGTGAATGTGTGTGAGTGAGTGTGAGTGTGAGTGTGTGAGTGTGAATGTGTGTGCGTGAGTGTGTGTGTGTGTGAGTGTGCAGATGGAGGTGAACGTACTGATGGGCAGAGCCAGGAAGAAGGGCAGCCAGCAGAGGATGAACATGCCGACCACGACGCCCAGCGTCTTGGCCGCTTTCTTCTCTCGGGAGAACTTGAGCAGTTTGACGGCAAGCGTGCTGCGCCCGGCCGAAGCCCCGCCCCCTGCGCCCGGGGAGGCGGGGCCTGGCTCCTGCGCCTGCTGGCTCCTGCAGTGGATCCGCAGCGTGAGCTCGTTGGAGTCCTGCAGCCGCTCCTTCATCACGCCGGCCTCCAGGTTCTTGGTGGTGCGTTTGGCCACGACGTAGACGCGACAGTACATGGCGAGGATGACGGCGAGGGGGATGTAGAAGGAGCCGAGCGACGAGAAGAGGGCGTAGAAGGGCTCCTCCGTGATGAGGCACACCATGTCGTCCTGAGGGAATCAAACAGTTTGATTAGTTTCATCTGACAGGAACAACCGAAACACACCTGTGAGGTCGAACTATTTATGGAGTCTGGATTTGGAGCTCGGTGGAAGATGTGAGCCTCCGGTCGGACGCTGGTTCACTTCCTGCACAGAGGAACCTTTGGTTCAGTGGTGCATGATGGTTAGTGTAGTACCTGTGACGGCGGCTGCTTCCAGCCCAGCAGCGGGCCGATGGAGATGACGAGGGCGAGGACCCAGACACCCAGCATGGCGAGCAGTGCCCGCCTCTCGGTGACGATCGTCGGGTACTGCAGCGGGTAGCGGACGCCGATGTATCGGTCGATGGAGATGACGCACAGAGACATGATGGACGCCGTGCAGCACAGGACGTCCACCGCCGCCCAGATGTCGCAGAAGATCCGACCAAACACCCAGTAATCCAGAACCTGCAGAGACAGGAAGTACCTGAATCCACTTCCTGTTCAGCTCAGAGACACTTTCTGCTGCTCCTGCACATTAGGAGCCCGGGTTCCTGCGCCGCGCTCCACTTCCACTTGATTTTGTGAGAGCAGAAGAGCGTTCACTATGACAGTTATGACCAAATGCAGCTGAGCGTGCAGCCAATCAGAGCTCAGCTGCGTCGGCACGGTAACAGACAGACAGACAGTTTACAGAGGGTGAGACGGTAACTTCTTAAAGGGGTTCAGCACCTTTATTTACTTTCATCATTCACACACACACACACTCGCACACACACACACACACACACACACACACACACACACTCACACACACACACTCACACACACACACACACACACACACACACACACACACACACACACACACACACTTGTTATTCAAGTTAAGTAACAAAGGGTTGGTGTAGAGTGTAATTCTTTAAAACTTGTAGATATAATAAAAATAAAATTAGGCTGTGAATGCTTTTTGAAAATCTATGAATGTCCATTTCTTTTAAAGTGTAGCATCTAAACGCAGCAATATACCTCAGCTCTTTTTGTCCGAAAATCAATCACGTTCCAAGAAAACCTTGCAATAGATTTAACTTTTTGATTCAGCAGAAGTTTTAACATGAAAAATGTAGCAATTAATACGATAAGGAATAAGGGATATCTGATTCTAATCATTGTTACAGTGTGTTACATCTTTTATTAAATCATTGAAAAGAGCACAGTAATATGTGAAAAACAAAACTTTGCAGCCATGGCGCTAAATTAAGTCATGAGGTTAACATTATTTATGTCAGATTAAAAGCCTGAAGATCAGTCATGGGCACACCAGTAGAGATGAGGGCTCTTTTACTTGTATTCTACTTAAATCATTTTGTAGACTTGGACATTTTCTCAAATAAGAGAATATGTAGACCCAACCTTCCCACCATTGCATATTTAATTACAGTGAGCTATGAAAAATGAATTGGATCCTTACAATAATACCATGTCAATCTGTTTTTCCTCAGCCTTCTTTATCCTGGGAGGCGTGTGTGTGTCGTTTGGCGGCGCCTCGTACATTGGCAGCCTTTTCGCCTTGCGGAGGATGATGCTGTTGTCTGTGCCAGCGCTGCTGCTCCAGAGCGTCGTGGTGGGCAGCATCGCCCTCTTCTGGCTCTGCGCGGTATCTCTCTACATCGGCCGCCTGGAGGTGGAGATCATCCACGAGGACGAGGAGGGAGAGGACGAGGAAGAGTGCCGGGAGTGCCGCGAGAGGCGTGAACACCGGGGTTACCGGGGCTCCCAGGACAGCAGACATATTGACAGTGAGGACAGTGACGGCAAGGGGCCGAACAAGTAGACATGCTGGATGGAGAGTGGAGAGGGTGTGTTGCTTTGATTCAGGGTTTCCCCTTATTTGTATTTGTATGTGTGTGTGTGTGTGTGCATGTGTGTGTGTGTGATGATGATGAAAAGATTAAGGTTAAGGTGAATAAAGACTTTTAGACCTTTTGGAAAACTGGTCAGAAAATGCTGAAATGTTGGTAGTTTGACTACATTCACCTCTGGTGAATAAATCTGCTTTTCTTTTGTAAGATTTCAAATTACCAGATATATTGAACGCTGCTCTACCATCATTATCAATCTGTCTGAGAATAGTATTGATTTTTTAATTATTATTTTATTATTATTATTATTATTATTATTATTTACATTCTCACATTCACAACCACTGTAAAGAGAACCATCATATTTGTTCACCTTTCGCTGCAGTGTATGCACTCATTTCTGGCTTTTCTCAGCCAACTGTTGTTGACTGCGGTTTGTCTCATCTTGTTCAACATGATTATCGGTGAAAGACTACTTGAAGTTCATTAAAGTCTTGAAATGAAACGTGATGTGCTGTGAGATCTAGACAGAATTGTCATACTATGCGAATGTTTCAGGTCTGTTTTTTTTTTTTTTCTTTTTTCTTTAATCGCAAATCAGTGAGGGCATAGAATATATTTTTTACAGATGTTTAAGTTACCCTGTGAAGTATCTTTTTTATTTTATTTTGTAAGGACAACATCACTTTAGTCAGGTATTGTTTGTCATTAACTCTAGACTTTTAGAAACATTATTTTTCACAGGTTTTTCTGTGGTTATATATTTTGCTCTGTATTGTTGATACACATGTACAGTACCTAAATGTAACCACAGTTTTATCTTTTGAGTGAATTTCAAACCATCTGCTTATCACTATAATTGCGGTCTTAATGGATGTAAAGGATAGTTTTTAGTATGGAACAGTTGATGATAATGAGTGTGTGGAAATGGGGTTTCACTATCGTTTACTTTTGTTTGTGTGTGCACCACTTTCAGTGCACCATACTGTACATACAGTAATAAAGCAAGTAGAAATCGGTGCAAACGCTTTACTTTCACAGATAAATAGATGAGTGTAAATGGTTCATGACACCTCTTAGAGGTGAACAGATAAATCTGAGGGTTATACGATGATTAGCAGGATAAAGACAGGGTTATATATTATATATATATAATTCATAAATAATTCATAATTTTAAAGGGTGATAGGGCCACTTTAATATGCTTTTATTGTTTTTTGGTCAGATTAAATCCAATTTGTCAACCACAGAAGCAGAACTAAGGGGAGTCCTTAATTATGATCTGATGTTACGTATTTTAGCTTATTCTTACATGGTGCATATTCCTAAATGAATGTGTGTTTAATGAATTAACCACAGACTGACACACAACACCTGGGGACATGTAGATCACAGGAAAACTGGTTGGTTTCTTGATCTCTGAGCAGATAATGAAGCTAACTGTTTATAGTCGATGGGATGGGAGCTGGGAGGCGAAAGGGTACATACGGAATGCACAGAAAGGCAGCCCCTAATTAACCAGTTAGGGGGTCAATAGGGCCCCTATTGAGCAGACACCAAGAGAAGGTTGTCTGTAGTGAGTCTAAAAATTGTGGAATTAGCCAATAAAATACACATGGACATCTTAAATAAACAATGTCACCTCTCCCAAGTTTGATGAGACTGATTAATTCCCAGAAGATGTGCAGAGGGGGTGACCTCAGTGTCCTCACTATTAGCTGGGGCCTTGGTGGGGACACAGAGACTTTAAAAAGCACCTGTACAGAGAACACATACTCCATAATTAAATACCTACACACACACACACACACACATCTTCAGTCGCAGCCAATCATCAGGACGAACACAGACCTCTACCTGTAACCCAATGAGTCATAAGAAGTCATCATTTTTGGATTATGTAAAAAAAAAAAGGCCCATTTTAATGTGTAAGTGCTGTCGGAGTCAGTAGTAACTGTCTACAGTAGCAGTCAGGAGCTGTCCACACACACACACACACACACACACACACATGCTGTACATGCATCTTTTGTATAATCTGCGAGAATGTATGAATATATGAACTGAACTGAGCAGCATGTAGTTGTGTGTGTGTGTGTGTGTGGGAGTGTTGGTGATGGGGGACTTTGTCTGTGATAACTATCACTGACTGGGTTGGGGCGAAGGTCTGTGATATCTCCCGGCCATCGACACACAGTGATGCTGTTGAGACTCACCTCGGTCCCCCTCTCTTCCTCTCCTCCTTTTCCTCCCTCACTCCCCACCTCTCCTCCGCCGAATCCCCGGGCGTCTCAGTGCAGTTGTGTTTCACATGCAGGGTGTGTCTAGATGGCTGTTGCAGTGTGACCAGCACCCCCCACCTCCTCCCCTCGAGTCCCTCTCCTCCCTCCTCTACTCTCTCCCTCAGATCCTCTTCTACCCTTTCGCCCTCCAGTCCTTTCTTTCTGGACTCCTCTTCACGTTCGCCTTCTCCTCCCCTCCCCTGCCCCCTTTCCTCTCCTCTCCTCAGCGGCTGCATCTGACTGCACAGGTCTGTTTGGCATGCAGAAGGCTCCTGAGGCCTGGCGCGTCTAAAGGGCAGGGCGCCCAGAGGCAGGAGACGCGCCCTCACTGACAAACACCATCTACCCCAGACCCCGGGCAGCTATGGAAACCACAACACCAGCCGCAGCTCAAAGTCCAGGTCTGGCCTCATACAACTTCCAAACGTGAGCTGCACATCTGCACCCTCAGCGCTGAAAGCAGGAGCCATAACCTCTGCTTATTTTGACAGCAGATTGCTCATCCGCTCTCAGGTGTTAAATGCCATGCGCATGGATCAAAGGATCTGCCTTGAGAAGTGCATTAAGTATGGATTGGCCTTCTCCTGGCTGAGGAGGGAAAGAGGAGATTGTTTGGAAACAACGACAAAGATGAAAATAGAAGAGGCAGTGGAGGAGAGATGGAGGAAAGAGAGAATAGTGGAGGTGTAGTAAGCGCATGTCAGATGGAAGCTGTCTGGTTGTTTCCCTCCATCCCTCACTCTATTATTCCTACCCATATTTTCACTCTTTCAAATGCATTTACATGTGCTAAGGTATTTCCCCCGGGAGCGCGACTCCAATTCAGGGGGTAAGATAAGCCATCAAAGTCAGTGACAGAGAGGGCATATGGGTGACTCAATGACAGGCTGAGTGGAAGACAGTCAGGAGAGCTGCCGTGACTTGTGCACTCACACACACACACACGCACACACACACCATGGGCACACACACAGATGCACATCGACACAAATAGTGCACGATAAATTCAAGTGCATAAGCCGCACCTTTACTCTCACTATACAAAGAGTGTACTCCACAGAAAGAAGATATAAAGAAGAAACCACTGGTTATTGTGCAGCTCCGTTTACAGCACATCAGCACGCACACACGCACACACACACACACTTATACAGTACATACGGTTTTGCACGTACAATGGCATTTTCTCCCCAACAACTGCTCTTGTTTAGTATGCGCTTCCTTTGGTCTTGAGGAGGAATGATCCTCACTCTAATGAACTAGGGCCTGCCACTTGAATGTAAAACAGGATTTAACCCGTCTTCAATGTCAGAGCCCCTCCCTGGGGCTGCTTCAGACAACACACACACACACACACGCACACTCTCGCAAATTCATGGAGATGCACACACACGGACACACAAGCAAACCACCAATGTACACGCACATGCACACACCGTGACGCACACCTGCATATAGTCTCTCATAAGTGAGACAGACTCTGTGCTATTGTGCTCCTTTCAGACCTATTTATGGGAAAGTCTTTGCTGAATCCAACACACTCGAGCCTCGATGTCCTGCTTCAACGCAGAGGGTCGCGCTCACCTGCTGCACAATTTACATTTTTGATTAAGGATCAATATTATTCTGTTTTATTGTGTGTTTCATTGGGATTTTCACAAGCTTTGTTGATGACAACTACTTGCAGCGACATCTCTTTTATATCTATTCTACCACTGATTTGTCCATTGCGTTTGAAATTCTTGGCTGCGTGTTTGTATTCATGTTAGTCTCACACATGTGGTGAAAGGCTGTACATAAATGTTTGTTATATGCCTAAAATACTGACTTTTTGTGAAGGAGACGCATGTTAGTCACTGGTATTAAGACTAACAAATCTAACGTGTGCAAATGTAGTGTAGAACAAACTTGTTCACCTTAACACGTGTCCCAAATTATCTATTTGAATCACACATGAAACCTTAATTAACTAATGTGCAGCGTAAATTGAAATACTGCCATTTCATATATCTTAATTGTTGAATTTATGTGCGCACATACGCAAGAAAGAAACAACAAAGCCTTGAGTTGTGCTCCTCTACTGGAATATTTTATTGTTATCGTCATCTGTATCACTGTTTCTTTTTACATTTGTTCATTTTATTTGATGAGCGGGTGGAGTATTCACAAAGATGGGAGGATAACGTTAACTTCACAGTGATGGGCAAAGGGTTAGCTATTTGTTTCAACGAAAAAACAAACAAAAAAACAAAAAAAAACATCCACACTTGTACAAGCGAGCGCACACGCACACAATCACACGCACACATTATAACACTAAGCACCCGGGAATATGTGCGCTCACAAATATTTGTATGTGACAGCTACAGTATGGGTGTGTAGTGCACACCAGATCTGAACAATTACAAATGTTTTTTTTTTCCTTCTTTTTTTTCCTGTCAGACATCAGAACATTAGAGATTTCCACAGAAACTGATCAAACAGTCGCAATCAATCTGGAAGCTAAACGAAAACATACATAGTGTCCGGAATGAATCATTCTGAAGACTTGGTTTTCATCAGATTCTATAAACTGAGGTGTATGTTGTGATCACATGATAGATCAATTTGAAGTGCTAGAGAATTATCTGATGTTTATTTCTGAGTGTTTATTTCACTGATTATTATTGTTCGAATGTTTTTGAAAATGCTCTTGGCTGCATTGATACCAGCATTTTGTCAAAAAGGGTCACATTTTCAATTGTTAAATATTACATTTTGGAATGAAGATCTTCAATTGTTTGAGTACATTTTAAACAACCACATAATTGTTTGTGATTCACTTCAGTTGAAATGTGAGGTAAAATATTCTGAGCACTAATTGCGTTTGAAATTCTTGGCTGCGTGTTTGTATTGTATTTCTTTTTTCTTTCATATAAAAAGTGTTTTGTATTTGTTTGTTTTTTAGTCCTGAGAGGAATCCCAACCAATCAGTGTGAAACAGAAATGTTAAGTGTTTTTTTATGTTGTACTTTTTAATTTAAAACTTTTATTTCCAGTTGACTAAATTAAACTGAAACAAATTTCAGAATAATTCTGGTTATTTTTATTGACCTCTGATGGTCACCTTTTAATGACCGCATTGGGTCTGTTTATTTATCTGCCTTTTTAAACGACCATTTATCCCCTCTGCTACACTGTGGTCACGCTATGATATGAGCGACCTCTCTTGCATTGTTTTTTGTTTTAACAGGATCACACAGTGAGCGTTAAGTGATGAAGTGCTTTGAGTTCGTGCCAGATTTTAGTAAGTGCTCAAAAAAACACAGAGGTTTAAAGGATAATAAACACTTGTGTTCAGCACCATTTCCCCTCCTAAAAACATTTTCAGAAATATCTGTTATAGACAATAATAAAAAATAAAAAAAGATATTTGGATGACATTATACATCCAATCAAACAATGTTATTTTGTCTTTCTAGACACATTTTTCACACCTTCCTTTCATCTGTTTTATCTGGTGAAAAATAAAATCAGAAATCAATACAAACATAAAAAACAAAAACAAGAATATAGCTTTCATACACAAACACAACCGCAGCATCATACTGAATATACTATAATTAATTCTGAGTTAAACAAATTACTTTCCTATAATCAAACAACAGAAGTAGCATCCTGTCTGCATTGCATTTTCTTCCCTTATACATAATGGAATGTCTGGGACGACATTATTCATATTTTTGTCCCAACAGTGTGCTTTAAGTAGGCTGACTGATGAATACTTGGATTTATTATTATTAATATTATTATTTTGAACCTCAATACAAAATCTCCATCTATTTTAAGGGAAACCCTATAATCAAATTCTCACCTGGATCTCAGTGTAAGAGGTGATTTGTATAATACTGCAATAATAAAAATGTATATTCCAGAGTCACTTTCATTTTCAAACAATTTCCCTTCTGGGATTAATAAAGTATTTCTGATTCTGATTCTGATTCCTACAGACAAGTGTCCATCTCTTTCTACTGGCTTTAGGGTTAATTGGGTTAATTGGAGTGACAGCGAGGAGGATGTGAGCTGAGGGTCTTTATGGTTTTGTCTCTATATACAATATGGCTTCTCTGAGTGGAAGAGACACAGAAATCAACACAGTCATCTAGAGAAAGACACAGAGCAGAGTTCATTATTGTTGTAGAGACGGAAAGTCTTGAGGGACAACCAGTCAAAAGTTTCCATGTCCCGTTTTCTCTGAGAGTCACTGTCACTTGTCCACAGCAGGCCGACACAATTATTCCCCATGGCAGCAACTTGTCACATATTTTAGATCACAGTTATTCAACTCATTGTCCAATTAGTAACGTCCTTAGAGGCTTAATGTCCTGCCACTTCTGTCTCTCCTGCCCTTTTCAATGTCTCGCTTTCTGGTCTGTCACTCCGCTTCGTCCTTCATTTTTATCTTCTCCTCTCACCTCCTCCCCTCGGAGTCTCAGTCCTCCTCGGAGCCTGCAGCCCCCCTCAGTCCATTCATACAGAAGGGCAGGCCGGAGGAGAAAGGGCTGTCAGACGGGGAGAAACCACTGAAGGGTGGTAAGCCGGCCAACCGCTGTAGGTGGGGGAAGAAGGCTGGCGGGGGTCCCTTGTGGTGGTCCGAGCGCAACTGCAGGCCATCGCTGTGTCCTGCGCCGTGGTGGTGGGAGGGGGGCAGCTCAGGTGGAGCGTAGCGGATAGTGCTGGGAGCGTAGAGGCTCTGAGGGCCCTGGGGGCCAAGGGCAAGGGGGTGGAAGAGGACCCGCCCCGCTGCGCCGCCTGCAGCCAGTCTCTGGAGCAGCTCAAAGTCAGGGCCGCCACCCGCACCACCACTGCTCCGACTGACCGACACAGCCCTCTCATCTCGGGGCAGCGGGGAGGACACGGACATGGCGGGGGACAGAGCCGGGGACGGGGGAGTGAACAACCCTTTTGGGGGGGCCTCGCTGCTGGAAGAAGAGTCGGGGATCGGGGTGGTGGGGCTGTCGCCGTTGAGGCTGCTGGAGGGCGTGTGTGCATGTGAGGGTTGGGGCTGGGTGGTGTGTGTGTGCGAGGTGGAGGTTTGTGTGTGTGACCCCCAGCGCCCCCCGGTGGTCAGGGCTTCGTGTTCAGTCTTGATGCTGGGGCTGCCAGGCAGGGAAGACGGGGTCACTACGCTCTTCAGCTGCTGGATCACAGCCCGGCCGTTGTGCACCCTGCCCCCCCTCTCCCCTCTAGTCGGGGTGTCTCCCCCCCTACTCTGTTTACCTCCTCCCCCGCCGTCTTCCTGTTTCAATCTGTCACTGTCTCCCCCCTGGTCCCACTCAGTCTCTTCCTCCTCCTCCCCCTCGCTTTCACTCCCCAGGTCAGAAGACGCCGATACACTCTCCTCCGCGTGACGGAGCTCCTCCAGTCTGCGACGGCTTTCGGGAGGAGCGCCCTCGGGGTCGGACCTCAGGAGGCGCTTCCTCCTGTCCTCTGATTGGATGGCGGCGGCGGTGAATTTGTCTCTGCCTTTAGTGTCGGGGTCACTCTTCCCCACCGAGCTCTTCACTGGCTGTGAGCCTGAGGAGGAAGGGGGGATTTTTATGATAAGAGGAGGTACAGGCAGGTGTTTCTGTGCATCAGTGGGCATCATGGGAAGGCAGTAATGTGTGTGTAGCGTCCTACCTCGGGCCTGTGGGGAGCTGTCGGTGGGGGATGAGCTAACTCGAAGTCGCTCTGCTCTTACGTTCTCTGGTAGCTGCAGCAGATCCAGGGGAGTGTCGGGCAACTCTGTGCGACTGGATGGACGGATGGGAAAATGGAAAAAGGAGAAAGGTGGACGTATACGCAAATGATCATCTACCACTTAAAACCACTTACAGCTTTAAAAAAAGAAACACTAGTGCCGCGCTGATTTGAGTGAATACTAAGAGATGGAAACAACATATAATCAGCTTAATAACAACCTCCAATAGCCAAACTGCCTCACACCCTTCTAACCTCCACCTTACACACACCCAATTCTCCAAACGCCCTTATCACACATGCACAAGCACTGACACGCAAACAGACAGATAGGCAGACCCCGCCCTGCAAGACACACACACACACAGAAACACACACTATGCCCCACTCAGCAGCCCACCTATACACAGTTAAGCTCAGACAAGGAGACTGTTGGAGAAGTTAATGAGCTCTTGTAATTACAGCACTAATTAACTAAAACACCATTCAGCCCCAAAATTCTGACATCCATTTGTTGTAATTATATAGCTTCAGTCCAATTAGCATTGAAATTCAGCCTACTCCTCTTGTTTTTGTCTGACTGCTCTGTCACCGTGCACGCACTTTTTGTTATGTACTGTGTTTGTGCGTGTTGGTCTCTGTGTGTACAAAGTGTACACGTATCTTTGCATCTTTGAGTATATCTGCATCCGTGTCTGGGTGAATATGCGGGGAAAGCAGATTTTGATGAGGTTACTGCAGTTGTTGTGTCTGTGCAGTAAATAGATAAAGCCTTAAACAAAAGTCAGACTGCATTTAAAGGGTCATTTAAGCTTAAACAGAAACCAAGGTGCAACGTTTCAAAGCCTTCTTATAAGATCATGTCTGCCAGTTCAGAGTAATGACTTTAAATAGTGAGTAAGTAATGGTATTGGTGTTTCCTGACAGCTGAAAAAAACTCTGAATGAGTAATGACTTAAG
>JAVQJD010050290.1:0-25841 GCA_036023655.1 Nannoperca australis
GGTCTTTGTGTGTGTGGAAGTTGGTCTCGACCGGCTCCATGTGATTGAGTGCCCTGAGATAACTTTGTTATGATATGGCGCTATATAAATAAAATTGAATTGAATTGAATTGAATTAAGACATGTGTTGCTGATAACCAATTACAGCTTGTGGTGTTGCAGTCTTAAAATATGTTAAAAAGGTCTTAAGAGGTATGGAATTTAACTTCAGGATTCCTGCATATACCCTGGGTATCATCACGACCAATTACTTGGAATTTAGAAACTTAATCCAGATGATTGAATGCATCTGTCAGAGAAAATAACTTCACAGAGCTCATACAAGGGAAACCAACTCGCCCTGAATCATTCAGCACAACCTCAAAGGCCTTTATGTGGAAATTCTTTCTGTGGAAATTCTCAACCTCCCCCGCAAAACAGGTTGGAGGACCTGGCGGCTCAACGCTGCTTTCCAAAGAACTACACGGTGAGAAGTGATCAAATAATTGTGTAAAAATTGCTGCAAGGAGTTCACAGAGTTAGACTGAGTTTGCCGCCGGCGATACCCCGCATAGCGTTTTGACTCCGTAGTATCACTGAGTTGTCGGTGTATCCAATTAAAACCCAGTGGGACCGACGTCCTGTGGTGCAAGAGACGGACAAACTATGCAGACAGACGTGTCTTGGTTAATGTTGTAGTGCTCTACAGTGGCTGGTGTATCCGCCTGACAAGTGGACCAGCAATCTGTTGGGGTGCAAGAGACAAATTAACTAGAGAAGGTCAGAGTAAAATTCCTGAGGAGAGCCCTGGATCCACAATCCTTCCCCCCATTATACAGTACATGATGGGAAAAGATAAACATCTATGGGGCAATCTGAGAAGTGGGTAGAATTGGTCTTTCCAAAAAGTTTTAGTATGAATCAGTTGAGCCAGCTGAAGGTGTTTGGAGACGAAAGAGTGCAGAGACGCAGAAGCACATGCGACCCTGTCCAGATAATAGCAAAGAATTGGCTCGGAGGTGGGACAGCGGACGCCGGGGATGGACCAGCCCACATCACACACACACACACATGACGAGCGGTGAGTCGCAACCTCAAATTGATTATGAAAAATGTCAAATGGCCATAGAATAAAATGATCAGCTAAAGATAATGGGAAAAAACAAACTGAACAGCCTACATGGTTCTAGTTGATCAGGAGCTACACAAGTAGCTATAAAAATGAATAATGAATGAAATTGATGTCACCAAAATTGAGTGGGAGAGACAGTCCACATCATTCATGTATTTTCAGTATCATTCAACATTTCAGGCCAGCTGTCCAGTTTAGAGCAAGCCTTTAAACACGTTTTAAAATATTCAACATTATTCATTCATTCATTCATTCATATTCCACATCATTCAACATTTCAAGCCAGCTATCCGGACAAGACCGGGCACCATGACCAGGCGTGGAGAGCTGCTCAAGGGGACGGACTGGAGGAAACCGTTGCCCAACAAGCAACAGAGCTGGAGCTGGAGCAGAATGCGGCGGCCACTCCTCATCAGCAGAGGGCGTGAATGTGTTTTTAATGTTATTTCTCCAATACATATAAAAAATTAAACCCATGCTAAATAAAATATGAGGATAACGTTTGTCTTAAGAATAGAGAAAATAGGACACATTAAAACTTAACTTCATATCTCAATGGTTTTCCTGAACACACAGCACCGATGAAGAAAAAGACATGAGATCACAAGGCACTTTAGATTATTTTTAATTAACAAATCTGAAATGACAGAACAATTATAGCAAGACCACAGGCAAAAGTACTTCTATGAAATTAAAACCATTTACATTCAAGTTCATTTCATTGAGGTTGTATTGTTTTACCCTACTAAAATATAAAGGAATTTAAGAAAACTGATTCCTTCAATACATCTCTTCCCTTCCCTTTATCATCATAAATAAATTAAAACACTGACACAGTTTCCCTATGTCTTGATTGTTCTTTAGGACCTGAATTCCCTCTTTACAGCTTTGTTAAGACTATTTTTAATATGGCTCCCTCTGCTGGTTCTCAGGGTCCTAACTGGACCCAAGCTTATTCATGAACACATTTAAAGGACCCGGCAGAAACAATCATGTTATACATCGTGGATTTCAACTTTCTACTCAACAAACTCAAGAAACATCTGATAAATAAAATCCCATCAAAGACGCTGAAACGTTGACATTTGTGGGAAATCAATATTACTCCTAACCATCAATGAACCTGTTTCAGTGGTCAAGTTAAAAAGTGAAAAAGGCGTGTGCGTATGTGTGTAAGAGGTACTGTGTGTGGTTCTTGACACTGAAGTCCTGAGATATCTGATGCTGCAGAGCTGCGCTTTGATACTTTCCTTTAAAATGTCCCTAATGGAGAGAATTTCACAACCTGCTTACAATCAAAACAGCATCACGGGATGTGTACAGCACATAGCAGAGGCAACACTACTTCATCAACAAACACTGATTTTAAGCATAAAATCTACTCTGTACCCTCAGAGGTTACATCTTACAGGTCAGGGATTTTGTTCTAAATGCTCTGAATCAAGGTCCATTAAAAAGCTACATCGCCTTCCCGTTCCTGTTGTTTCTAGTGTTACTGGCCACGAGGACTAAACAGGCTGATGATCCTCCATTTGCTTCCGTGTGTGTGCTTTAACTTGTACTCCACCTCTCTAAAACACCAAATTTGGAAGAGCTCTTGTGTCTGTTCCTCCATGCTGCTCCCGTTTCACATTTTGATCCCAGCGTACAGCTCCTCTATCTGGGGTCTGAAGTGTTGTCGCATTTCGTTCCTCTTGGCCTTCAGTGTTGGAGTGAGAAGGCCGTTCTCGACTGAGAACAGCTCGGTGTGGATGTAGATGGCCTTCACCTAAAGGGGACACACACACACGCGTTGGCAGGTTGTTTTAGACTGCTCAGAGCTTCCTGGTGGTGCACAGGAAAACATATTTCACATTTGAGCAGAATTTTTGGCGAGTGTTGTACCTGCTCAAAGGACTTGAGGCCTCCTTCTTTGCCCAGTCGCACTATGTCCCCCAAGATGGCCGTCTTGACTTCCTGTACAGGCAGAAAAAAGAGAGGTATCTCAGTATAATGATGTCACATGATGTTGCCACTTGGTACATGAGCTGTGGTGGGTTGAGAGACCCCTAGTGGAAACTACATACTCTGCATTTAATAAAAAAATCTGAGTTATTATACAAGACTGCATTTTACTGTACAAGTGTACCCGTTACTGTGTAAACCTCATGTAAAGCAGCAGGTTTTGAACCCCAGATCAGATGAATCAGGTACCCCTTCATCAGCACCACCTGTTGTGTTCCACGTTTTCTTTCAAATGATGAAAGCCTGAAGCCATCGTAGACTGTGATTATAAAGTATTACCGCTCTGCCACATAGTTCCTGGTAGCTGCCCTCCAGTCCCATGGTCCTCTTGGTCCACCCAGGCAGGAAGTCCGGGTCAGGAACCACCACTGCAACCAGACATGCCTGGAGAAAAACACAATACACTCAAGTTAAACACCGCAGGGTTTTTAGAGTGACTGAACTGCTATGTGATAAAGTGTAGTTAGACTGAAGCGAACAGAGGTCAGACAGCTTCTTACTCAATGACACACCAATTCCACACACATCCACGACACACACTCAGAATTCGCTGCCCCTACCTGCAGACTGTCTCCGTGCACAAAGATCTGTGCCACTGCGTCACTCCTCAAGTAGACGTTCTCTATCTTTTCAGGGGCGATGTACTCCCCCTGTGCCAGCTTAAAGATGTGCTTCTTCCTGTCCACGATCTTCAGCGTGCCATTCTGTCAACACAGAATTCATTGTTGTCCACACATTTAGAAAACAGGCCGACAGAGATGCAGAGCTTCATGGATCTGAATGTAGTGAATAAACCTGTGTGAAGAAGAGATGAGTGAGGATGAAATAAAAAAATGTAACATAACTTAACCTACCGGAAGCCATTTTCCAATGTCTCCAGTGTGAAGCCATCCATCGGCATCAATGGTCTCCACCGTCTTCTCAGGTTCATTGAGATAGCCCTGGAACACATTAGGACCCTTCACACACACCTGGAAACACACACACATGCATGAATGACAGACCTGATCATTAACATATGAAAAGACAAGAGCTGCTGCGATGATACGACACTGCTTGTGTTTGTGTTTCACCTCTCCCTCTCCGTTTACAGCCAGGTAGTTCATATCAGGCACGTCCACCAGTTTAATGGAGTTGCAGGGCAGCGGAGCTCCAACGTGACCTGTTGACATCAAGTTAAGTTGCTGTAAAGCTGCTTAATCAGGCCACATGCTAGTAACAAAGAACAATTTAAACATGTAGGTAATTACAATTAACAGTTCAGTGAAGCAGCTTCATTATGTATTACCTGCACTGCAGTCTCCGGGCATGGTCAAGGTGCATCCAGCCGTACACTCCGTTTGTCCATAACCTTCATAGAACTGAGACACAGAAAAATGAGGATTATCATCATCACTCCCACAAACACAGGATGATACATTGCAGAACTCTCTGGGACCAGAGTGTGTTTGTGTTACCTGACAGCCTATTGCAGCTCTGAGGAAGGTGAGGACCGCGGGCGAGATGGGAGCAGCTCCTGTGATCATGAGACGCACGTGACCTCCGAGGCTGGCCTGTAGAGGGCAGCACACCACATTAAAACTGGCCCAAAAACACACAGAATCAAAGTAAAGAAAATCAGTCAACTTGTTTACCTGGACCTTCCGGAAGATGAGTCGATCCCAGATGCTGTCTGTCCTCATGATGCCTTTCCTCAACTCTGCTTCCTTCCTCCTGTAGGCAAATCCCAGCAGCCAACGCTTCAGTGAGGTGTTGGCCTGCCCAAAGATCTACAGAGGCACATACACACCAATAATGATGAGGCATTAGGCAACAGTTTAGCGGTTAGGAGACACTAAGCGACCGGCACTGCCTCAACACTGAGCTAACACAGGGTCGTCACTGTGCCCACCTACCTTATCATGCATTCTGTTCAGGAGTCGGGGTACCACAGGGAACACGGTGGGTTTCAGTGTGTTCAGGTCGTCTGACAGCCAACGGATATCTCCCTGGAAATAGCCAATCCTGGCTCCATGCACTAACATCACACCCTGCCAGCAACAGCAGAAACGTCAACAGGTCACCAGCACGTAATGAAAGAGCAGCTGACACACTGATCTGCCTGTAACAACGGGTTGCTATGGGAACTAAGGGAGCATACAATACCTGCACTACTCTCTCAAACATATGAGCCAAAGGCAGGAAGGAAATATGGACATCACTGGGAGAAAACGGACAGCAAACCTAAAACAGGTGCACACACACACACACACACACACACACACACACACACACACAGACCGGAAGGGAGCTCAGTCAGTGTTAATGTACCTCCACCACCCTCTCAAACATGTGAGCAAGAGGCAGAAAAGACAGCATGACGTCTTCTGAGGTGGTCCAAGCGTAAGACTGGAGACAAGAGCAAAGAGTTCATCCTGCCCCCCCACCACCACCGCCCGCCACTCTTCAAATGCCTTCAAAAACCTTCTGCTTTCACTTTATTCCTGGATTTAATTCAACAGAAACTGACCACAATGTTTGCTCCTTTTCTGCATTTCTGTTTTAATGTCTGGTTTCTCTTTTGCTTTATTCTTCAGTAAAGCCATTGATGCCACGATGGATATATTAACTGTTTCAGTAATAACAGTATTGTCAGTTATCATAAGGTGGAAGAATTAAATAAAATACCTTTTATCTAGAAGTTATCTCTTCTTAAATGTAAGATAGATTTTTTTGTGACCACCCAGCAGCTAGCAGAGCAGGTTCACAGCAGGAGGTGCGTGTGTGAATGTCAGCTGGCAAAAGTGCTGTTTATATTTAAGTATATATAAGTCACGTCTTGCTCCTGCTGATCTAACAACCCGACAATCCTAAAATCCTAAAAATCCTTCTACTGCAGGAGCTGAAGACGCTGTGACTTCAACAGCTCAAGTATTACGTCAGTGCATCACCTCTGTCATCTTGATGAAGGCTGAGCAGTTGGCCACAATATTCCCATGTGTCAACATAGCTCCCTTTGGATTTCCTGAAAGTACAAACAGACACATTAAGGCTAGCAGTTGTAAATACGATTACGACCACATGTCGCACTAACACCAGCATTTCAGACCAAAAAAAACCCACAATTATTTCGCTCTCCTCAAAAACCTTGTAGTTCATCGTAAAACGCACTTCATTCAAACTCGACAGAAACAAAATAAAACTCACCAACACTGCCTACAAACAGTCTATAAAGAAATATTGTGATGCTTCAGATACTAATGGAAAAGACTGTGTGAGAGTGTGTGAGTGTCACCTGTTGTTCCGCTGGTGAAGCAGATGACAGCCATGTCCTCAGGTCGCGGAGGCTGGAGGGGATGGGGATGTCACGGGTCAAACAGCGCCAGAAGACACACAGCACTATTGTCCTTTTAAGTAGTGAGTGGTAGGAGGTCATTTAACAGGTTACTCACCTCTGGCTGGTGATGGTTGACCTTCCCGACATCCTGAAAACAGAAGAATAACTGAGCGCACAAAGAAAACAACCCAGAAGAACTGATAAAGGAATAAAAGAAATGCAGATGTGGAGAAAAGCTGCCTGCTGACCTCCATCTCCTGCAGGCTGAGGATGTGGATTCCTGCCTGCTGCCCCCTGCTGACCAGGTCTGCACTGGGGGTCTCCATTAGAACGATGGTTTTCACCGAGTGCTCCCCGTCCTTTACGCAGTCCAGCACCAGGTTGACTTTATCGACCACGTCGCACACGATGGTCGAGATGGAAGCTGCAGAAACAAAGTACAAAACACGAGCAGCCCAATCAGAGGACTCGTGGTTGTTCACCAACCAGAGCGCTGGGCTGTGCGGGCGCCGCAGGGTTCGTGCTGCGCTGCTAATGTGCGTTACCTTTGTCTATAATGTAGGAGATGGCTTCTGTTCCCAGAGTGTCGTACAGAGGAACGGCCACCAGGGAATAGGTGTAACATGCCAGCTCAGTGATGGTCCACTACACACACACACACACACACACACACACACACGTACATAAAGAAGCATTATAGGACAGCCCCTGCGCTCAGCAACAATGGCAGACAGAACTCTGGGAGAACTATAAAGAGACTGTATGTGGATTCCTGTGGTGACATGATGCAGTTATAATCAGGTTAACGTCAGTACTGATGTCTAAATCTCTATTGCTCCATCTGAGTTTAAACGTTAAAGCTGTAAACTTCAGACGTTCTTGCTGTGTTTTCTCTCTCTTTTTGCAGAGCTGCTACCTGTATATACCGTATGGTGTTATGCACCTGTTTGTCTACAGGTTTTCAACACAGGGCAAATATCAGTTTATGAATGGATGGAGGATGGCGTCAGAGTTCCAGGAATATAACAACCACTTGATGGGACATTAGAAAATTAGATTATTATCATTGTTATTGTCTTACTTCTTATTTCTCATTAGAGGATAATCGTGCTTAACGTTCTCAACCTACAGGTCCCATAATGCTTTGAAGGATGCACATGAAGTATACAGGTACAATGGCTTCAGTGATTGATGACGATGCGTCTCCACTTCAATTTTGACGGGATGGGGCATTCTGGGTAGTATGAGTGTACCTCAGGTCTGTTCTGAGAGAAGATGCCAATGTGGGAGTCGGTGGTCTTGGAGTGTCCTTTGTGAAGAAATGCTGATCCCAGATTCTCTGATCGCTCCATTACCTAACACACACACACACACACACACACACACACACACACACATCAATGCTGCACCAACAAGCGACTACATAGACTGAACTTTGTCCTCATGAATCAAAGATAAGGGCACAAGGGATATAAAGTGTTTTATGGTTTTCACACACTCACATGTGCTGTTACTACCATGGTTTAAACGCCATCAGCTACGAGTTTAATGGCAGCCTACTGGTGGAATCTGCCAATAACACCTCAGCACAGTTCAAGCTCAATAAATGTTTTACTAATCAGTGCCAGATAATTAGCAAACAAATGTTAAAATATTATTGTGACGATAGCAATTACAAACTCATTTAAAATGTGTTAAGTCACTAAAACCTCATAGAAAGTCTTCATAGAAACATTAAAGGAATAATATTCAAGGTTTTTGAACCAAACTAGACATCTGCATTATTACTATAAATGCCAGGAGACAACAAACTAATATGATGACAGGAGCATTTCATTTCAAATCTTAAAAAATTCTTGGTTTCCGTGAGTGATTGTGTTGATGACAATATTCATAACAGTGCAAATTAAGCACTTTCCAAACTTTCAAGACTTTGTACAAACCTTTGTTACAGGACTTAAAATAAAAGCAACGAATCAGATTAAATACATGTTAATCGTTTACCAGCTGCACACTTGACTGTAACACACAAACTGAAACCCATGATGCACGTTGACAGGCGACTCTCCCTGCCTCGTAAATGCCCCTGACTGTTAAACTTAAACCAGCTTTGTCAAAGCCGCCCCCGCTGCAACCTGCTGCCTGCAGCCTGCTGCCTGCTGCCTGCTGCCTGCAGCCTGCTGCCTCACCGCTGGAGGCTCTTACCTCTTTGTACGACATCCATTCATAAGGCTGCTTTGGTTTCCTGGAGCCCAGACAGGGACCGTTATCTTGAGGACGAACAGAGAACAACAAAGAGTTAAACACGACTTCTTATCACACATGCTGTACCTGTCACCCGGTTACATATATATATATATATATACACACACACACATACACACTGTACTGTTCCTTTATACTCCCATATGTTAAAAAACTAACACTAACCCAACTTCATCCTTCATCCTGTTTTATTATTCCTTGATTTAATTGTGTGTAATCTGTGTTGAAAAGCTGAAATATTTAAGTTTCTACTCCTTTTCAGACAGGAAACCTTTATGTTGTTTATTGTGACTTTGCTTTTCTTACATATATGTTAACATGTTAACATAACGTAACATTAACATAAGCAGAATGTGAAGGTTGAAGGCCGTGTGTGTTTTCTGAGTAACTAAAAAGACATAAAACTCTGAATCTTGTAACACGAGTGTGTGTGTGACTTACTGGAGACTCTGACCCCTCTGAGGAAGAACTCGTACATCGTTCTGGCGTCGTCGTAGAAATGTGTCAGGTGACCGTCTCCATTCATCAGCACTGATCGGCGTGCGAAGTCTCCGTCCTGATTAAACACAAACATATTCACTTTATTCCACACTTGTGCTTTTAGAGGTTTAGGGGCTGCAATGATTATCAATATCTACCATGCAGTTTTTCTTATTATCTTTTGGCACGTTGTGTACTGGTAACTAAGAAATATACAGTATTATCTGTGAGACATAGCGATGAAACTGAAGGTTTAAGATTCTGTTTCCTTTGTGACTTCACTTTGAACTTCATATGAATGCAGTGATTTAAAGTTTCAAGCCCTTATAAACGATAAACTCCGCTTCATTAGGTAGAACTGCACAGCCGTGGGTACGTTTGACTTTGTGCTAAATGGATAAAGCAAAAACATTCTTTCTGATGAGACACACTTTATTAGTGTAACCAGTGTCCTCTGATACTTGTTGACTGTTGACAGTCTGTACGACGCAGACGCTCTTTCTGTCCTGTGTTTTTATTTTACAGGTCACCTTCAGATTGAGGTAGGAGGATCTGATGTCCTGCACCTGGGCTAGCGGGCGCAGGCAACTAAACCTGCTCAGAATACAGATTCATTTATTAAGTTAATTGTGTCTTATTTGTACCTAAAATGTTTGCTACGATATTTGAAATCTGCCTCTTGGCAGAATGGGGGCTTGTCCTGCTTCTGGACTTGAATTAGGCTAAAAAGCTGGCTGTGTTGAGTCTCTAGTACCAGTTTGTTTGTAGTAGTTTGCTCGGGCTTCTGTCTGTTCAGAACGACATGTACTTAGATTGGACTGTACACTCCACAATTTTTCATACGGCACATCAGGAGCCCGACTGTTGAGGTCAGGGCTGTTCCTGCTTTGTATGACTGCTTTGTTGCTAAATCAAAGCTAGAAGCGGTTAGCTTTAGCACTACTGACATTATATAATTTAAATCAAACAATGGAAACTGAGCCAAGTTGTCCCTTAAACAGGCAACCTCTGTGATACTTGACTGAAAGACGTTGCCCGTTAACTTACCGGAGCCTCAACCGACTGCATGCGGAGGTCGCAGATCGATGGGAGGGCCTTGGGTCGTGTTGTCAGGTATAAGGTTGTAGCAGCAGCCACCACCCCCATGCTGACTAACATCGGGGTGGAGACATTTCTGATGTACTGGCTGACATCATCCAGGTCTGGCAACCTGAGTTTCTGCAGGAGCTCCTGGCTCAGCATGCTGCTGCCGGTGGGTGGAGTGGTCAACTTGTGTGAGTGTGCGTTGGATGAATGTCGTGCTGCACTGGTGGCGGCCGGGCGGCCTCTCTGCTGGCCCTGCGGTGCAGTGAAGAGTGTGTGTTACAGGTGGGAGTGTGTGGACCAGGAGGGACCTACAGACAGCAAGAGAAGACAGTTACAACACGTTTGTCTGAACTCTGCACGGTTATAACCTCTAGTTCTAAACCTGCGTACACTAGTGTTCAGAAATGAGCTGAGCGATACCGTGACGCCTTCTGTAATTATATTTCCAAATGAACATCAGCATGTTAATGTGCTCACTGCAAAGTTTTATTGGTCACTAGCAGTCATACATGTATAACAGCAGTGAAATAATTTTCCTGGGAGGATCCAGACTGTGCTAAATAAAATCTCAAATACCAAATAATAAAATAACAGAATAAAATAAAATCTGGCAATGCAAACCCTCCCAGGTCTGTCTGCTGAGGTTTTCTACCCTTGAGATGTCTGTTGTCAACGCAAGACAATGGATAGTTACAGTAAACAGTGGAGTTACCTTCTACAGAAGAAGGAGATTAGAGTTACAATAAATATTCATATATATTAATAATATATTAAATAAGCAACAATCAAAGTTTGGAGGAAAAAACATCAGGACTGTGTGGATCTTTCCAGGGCCTTTGAGTGACGGACAGTTAATGTTAAAATGTCCAGCCTCAGACATGTTCATTCATTATGCAGGTTTTTCTAGATGAGTCTGTGTTTCCTGTTTTATTTTGAAATTCTATCTCTCATTTCAGTTCCTTCCCTCGAGTGTAGTACCTGATTATCCACACCTTTGTATGTTCCCTGTGCTTGTCTGTGAACCTGGACCTGCCACCAGCAAAAGTGTTTCCAGCCTACTTTAAGGTGGAACTTGAGTGCACGTGACGTACAGGTACATCTTGCCCTCTGTACTGCTGCTGCTAGAATATTATTATTCTGCTGCTAGAACAAGAGCAGCTCATATTGCAGTGTAATTAGATCATATTTACTAGATTCTCTCTGGACGAGTTCAGCAGCTGTGTCAGGTTCCCATGGTGCGTGTGTGTGCGTGTGTGTGTGTGTAATGTGTGGGGAATAAGGTCCTCTGTGTTGTAACAAACACAGAGAGGGAGATATGAGGTAAATGAACAGATTAGAGACAGTAAGAGACAGGTCCACCTCCAGGTGAACCCTGAGGAGGAAGACAATGCCCTTCAGGTTCAGGTTCCATGTTAACAACACGACACTGATCACATCAAGACCAAGTGGTTCAAGTGGACATCCATTAGCCAACGGATCAGACAGCTGCGAGGGAGCGTTACAATCACCCCCCACTGCGTCGAATATTTGTCAAAGGCACAAAAATTTCAGTGAAGCAGTCGTCTTATTCTCAGGATCCTTCCAACTAACGAAACGTTCCATTGTTAAAGCAAAGTTAAAGGTTTTCTTATGATTATTAGCATTAACGTGTGGTGTAACAGCAGCAGCACAAACAGTTACTGAACACTTTAGTGAACACACTTAGTAATGCCAGGTTCAAAACTACAACGTTTTTTATCAGCCGCCGTAAGCTGCTGGTCAAACCAGACCAAGTGTGGCTGCAGCCTTTAATAAAGTTTCCAACAAACCTTACGGTATCATCACATCCCAACACAACTCATGCATAGTGGTTTCGCTTCACAAATAGCTTAAATATGATGTTAAATATTCTGTTTAAAGGAATTCAGAAAAATCCCCACAGTCAAAGAGGGATTTGTTCTTAAGTGCCACAAAACCCGTCTCCCACAGTTATCAAGTAACCAGAAGAACCTGCACAAGACTACGTGCAGGCCTGGTATCCATTCATTTCACCACCGTTTACCATCTAGAAGCACAATGCAGAGCTATTTCTATACTATTTTATTCCTACTCCACTCACCTGTTACGCAGCAGCCAGGTGGGACGGTTGGGTGACGTTCCCTTTCCAGCTGAACATCCACTTACAGCCGCCCTGGGAGCGCTGCTACAGCAACCGGCAAACTCCGCTTTAACTCGGAGGATGCACTGATATACTGCTGGCACGAAAACACCAACACAGATTCTCTTACAAGGTGATGTGTAACCTCTGCTAATCTACCAATCAAAGGTCAGACTGGCTCCGGCTAATGCTCCCGATTGGCTGCTTGTGGCAAGACGGCCGGTCTGATTGACTCAAAGACTTGACTTAAGCAATCAATGATCTTATCCATGGACGAGATCAATGAGAAAGTAAAGGGGGACCACAATCTTTGTGAGTTTAACTGCTGTTACAAAACACACAACAGCACAGTGCACCAACCGTTTGTCTTTCATGTATCCTGTCTTACTGTAGCTTAAAATTAGACGGGAGGTTCAAGCAGTTGCTCGCCTTTCCCCCAGTGACCTCTGACCCCCGTGTGGTCAGCTGAGATGATTAGACAAGAGTGCGATAAAAGCTGATCAAAGGGAAAAGTGCGGACTGGACAGGAAGACGTCCTGTTGACTCACTGAGTTGTGGCCGAATACTTTTTCCGTTTCCATTCATTAATGGTTTTATCCATAAAATGTAATTCTTAAAATTGTCCATTACAATTGTTTTTAAATCTAAGGTAGCGTCTTGAAATTGCTTATTTTGTCTAACAATCCAAACCCTCAGATGAAGCTGGATCCAGGTCACGTTTAGTGATTTTGTTTGATAAACTATCAAAGATTAATTTTGATGAATCAGTTATTTGATGAATTGTTCGATTTGATTGTTGTATCGATTGATAGCCTGTAAAAATCACACCGCCTTAAGATTTTGTCATGACTATTGGAAAACATACGTAATCAGAAGTGGATGTAAAAGTGTAACAGATTTTTTCAACATCACAATCAGACTTTTGTTAACTTCGCCTGCTGAGCGAGTGAGAGATCAAAAAACAAAGTTATGTTTTCTGCTCCACTCACTTCATCCAAGGTTGGATTATCAACCAGGGAAGAGAAACTATCCAAGGGCCCCCGAAGCCTCAGGGACACCAAAGGTCCCCGTGGTGACTGTGTCTTAAGAACAACAACATCTGAAATGAGGAGCACTTCTTATCCCATCTTGATTTTTTTAATATTTACATATTTGTATGCATCATTTAAACAATGTTCTGAATAAACTTGTGTCATTGAGTGCTTTGGCATTAATGTATCTCAATATCTTTGTGCCAATAAAGAACTTTGGTTTTAAATCCAACAACAAAAGACGGCTAAATAATGGCTGAAAGTAACTATTTTGGTACAAATCTGAGGTTCTTGTACTTGACTAGCTTCATTTTATGCTACTTTGTACTTCTGCTCCACTAGATTTCTGAGCGCTATATTGTAATTTTTCCTCCACTACATTTATTTGATAGCTGTAGTAACTTTTCAGATTAAAAACACCTGAATATACATCCAAAAGGAATTTCGTCTTGGGACCCCTTACAAAAAAGTGTCTACTTGGGGTCCGTTGACACAGTTTAGATATGAGTTATCAGTTCCACCAAAGAGAGACTTTCCCTCTAAACACAAAAAAACACACAACCGAGAAAAGTCCAAAAAACAAATAAAAATGTACGTAGTAGACGTTTTTTCTTTCCCCTCCAATTAATCATCCCACAACCCCGTTTTGTCTTGTGACCTTATGGCTGGGGCCCGACCCCTAGGCTGGGGCCCGACCCCTAGGCTGGGAACCACTTGACTGAACAAAGTGTGTGAAGTAGTTTAAACTTGCTCCACCTCAACCAGCTACAGCAGTAAAACTCTGTTTATTTATCTAATTATGTAATAAACGATAACTTCTCAGTTAGTAGCACTTGATACTTGCTTTTTTTAAATTTTTCTGATAATACTTCTGTTTACTCAAGTATGATTTTGAATGTGTTGGTACTTAAGGAAGTACCACATTCATAAGTTTGTTTTTAAAAACAATTAAAGTCAAATATTCTTCAGTGATCAAAACCCAGTGTGCAAAACAAGCGCCACCACAGAGAGAGAGAGAGGGGGGGGGGGGGAAGAGCTGCACCATGGAGGGGGATGTACGAATGCATACCAAGGAACCAATGAAAGAAGGGTGGGTCCATGCCATGGATGTCAGCCAATCAGAGTCAAGTCACCTTTCACCTCAAAACCTGCAGTGTCCCACTAGATCATGCACTTGATCCCTCGGACATCCTTTACAGCCTCTCTGTGCACCTGCCTGGTGTTATGCATGATGACTGTTATGTATAATAATGAATAATATTCATTTTAATTCGAATTCATTACCCAAGTTTCTGCATTAATGCAACCCCCCTCCCCCCACAAGTACATGAGCCTCCAGAATGCAAGTCTGTGCAAAACTAATCGTTAATCTACATCTTACTAATGTTAGGACTTTAAACTCAACCGACCTCAGTGCTGCATTCATTGGATTGGAGCATTTTTACCGTACAGTCTCCCGAGCAGCACTTTAACCCTCTATCAATTAAAAGTCCACAATTAAAACTACTGTGATGACTACAGCGCAGATCCCGCGGTGTATCGTAATGAAAGACTGTGGGAACCAGGGGACACATATCTGAAGGATGCACTGTATTTAAGCCATTCGTGTAATGCATTCGTAAATATTAACGCCGAATTAAAAATATTCGTAGGACAAAACAATTAAGAACACGTCGCAGGTTTTAAAGTCACGCGTATTCACGTTTTCCCATTCACACTATACCATAAAACTGCCAGATATTTCAATAGAGTTCGGCGTGACATTTTCTTTCAAAACCACGGCGTTAATTTCTTAAACTATAGTTGTAAATGTCTGTTTAGCGGGTGGTATAACAACTACTAAACTAACTTTTGCTATAACGAACAATAACTAACTTGTTTAAAGCACTTCCCACCTGTTAGCGGCAAATCTCCCCGGCTTCTTCTTCTTCTTGACCACGCGCACTTAATTGTGTCGCGTTACGAGCACAATACAGTTTCCGGGCAGGCGTTTCAAAATAAAATCCGTTTTATTTACACAATTGGTTTAGGAATAGTAAAATAACATAATATAATTATAATTTAACTTGGGATAATGTTTGAAGTAAACCTAAATACAACAGTTGTCTTCTTTTGATGGTGTAACGATTTATTTGGTTTTTTTTACACTGTTTAAAAGACAAAATTGCCTGACTTCCGGTCAGAATATAGTAGTACAGCGCAGGATACGAAAGAGGCGGCAGGACGATATTATGAATGCCTTGTGTTCAGGGGTGGAAATTAGCAGCAGCCACCAGCCAAATGGTGGTAAAAGAAAAAAGTGGCTGGTAGATTTCAGATACAAAATGATGATTTACTATTAAGTGGCTGGTGAATTTGTGAATTATCTGTCAGTGGCTGGTCGATGTTCACATTTTAAAAAGTGTATTTCCTACCCTGCTTGTGTTCCTTTTCCAATTGGTCAGACATTTATGGCTTCGGTCATTATGGACTAAATGTAATAAATGCTCTGTCTGAAAAACTAAACTAAACGTAAGCTCCAGCGATCACTTTGTGTGTTTGTCTTTTTTGTTTCTTTCTTGATCTTTGAAACACCTATTAAGAGTTGCGCAGGTAGCGCATTGAACCGTTTTTAATCTTTACATCTGCTTTGTTTTTTACTTAACCCTTGTGCTACCTTGCCGGGTCATATTGACCCAGTGGCCCATTGTCATGACCCAGTGTCTTCTCCACAGGGTAGCACAAGGGTTAATGTGTCCTGACGTCTGCTGTGTTGGCTAGTAACCATTATCAACAGAAACACAAGAGTTGACTCTCTGTCCCAAAATGAAATGTTATTAACTGCATTACAAACAATGAAAATGATACATAATAAAAAAAATACGTGCAAATCGTGCAATATTTCTCATACCAGACATTTTGAAAGACTGCAGATTAAACAATGTTGCATTTGTATAAAACAAAAATAAAAATCAGAGCGCTTTTGAAGCATAAAAAAATGCTACCACTAAAACCACAGACAGAACAAAAAAAGGAACATTATGTTAATACAGTGGAATGATCAGTATTATGTCGCAATATAAACACCGTCTTTTTTTAACACCTTTTAAGACAATAAAACCAAATCTCACAAAGTGCACTTTTGTAGGTTTCATTCCTGTGTAACAGATATTTGTTCCATCCAAGTGTTAATAAATAAAATATAGTACAAAAATACACTGTAACATATTAAAAGTCAAAATGTAAAGACAAAATGTTTTTATAACCAGTGGAAGAGTTGGTTAGGTTCCGGTTAGTCTGATATTTAACTCGTAGTACTAGAAGAACTATCATGATACCAATAACACAATATTGTCTCAGAAGTGGATTAGCTACCATGCACTTTCTAATACTACAGTATCAACACGAGGAACTGTTTGAGATTCATTGTGGATGTTTAGAATAGCTGTAATACATATTTGTCTGCGATGCTAATATACAGAAGAAGTTTAAATACTGAAAGACACGTAATGCCCCGTAGGTACTATGTTACCAGCATTACTTTTCTTCTTGTTTTAATGTCTTTTGTTCACCAAGAAGCCATTTGTGGCAAATACTTCTCGTATTAGACTGGATTTCTTTCAGTCTGTGTGCTTCTCTCTCACCTGTTTCTTCTTCTTCTCACATGTTTGTAAGTCATTTGGTTTTCCCATTTCTCAAAAAAGGGAGGAGCATTATCGTGAGCTTCCTCAGGGTCAGCTGGGGCAGAAGGAGCAGTGAATGCCCCCCGTCAGGTCGGTGATGGTTCCCTCCCTGACTAGGGTTTGTAGGAGCTCTGTCTCTCTGTTCACATTGTGCATGGTCTGCTGCAGCATGGCACTCATGGGAAGGCGGTCATAGTAGTGCAGTGGCGCCTCCTGCTGGGAGAGGTTGTAGCCGAAGCCTGCCAGGCTGACCTCATCACACAGCATGCTGGCTAAATTCAGTGCAGAGATGCCCATGGTAGGAACAATCTGCAGAAGAAACACAAGACCCAACACTTCTATTAACAAGAAAAGTATTATTAAAAGTAACCTGTTCCAACAGAAAACCATCAGTATCTTGTATTTTCCAAGTAAACTGCTTAACAATACATTCTACAATTTATATTTTATATTTTTCTATACCTAAACAGATCATTAGTAGCAGATCCTTCATGAAAATAATTTAGCATACACTATACTGAGTGGTATCTATAGCCTTTATGAAATGTTAAGTCATTTTTAAAACGATAGATTTCTGGCAGGTTGGATTAAAATAGAAAACTGCGAACATTTACAAAACAGGATTCAACAGCAATGTAGAAATATGGAGTTGCTGAGTGGCCTTCAAGTCTTCAACATGAATACAGACACTGTGAAGCAGGGAAGGGATCATTACTGCTATCAGGTTATTATCATGGGGACATCAAATTGTAGTGCAACACCCAAAAGCAAACACAGGGGGGAGCCTCTCCCACACAACACACCGCACAGCTACTTGTGACTGGAACACAGTGGACAGTAGAGAAAGAAATGCTGTGTCTGCTGAGTCAGAAGCACCTGAAGAATAGAAACCTACTAAGTGTTTAAAAAGAGTAGCGAGAAGCAGAGTCCATGTTCTTTTGTGGTCATTTCATATCAACAGAAAACAGTAACAACTTTAAAAAGCTACTCGTGAACATATCCAACAATAAACATGTGCATACTGATAGTAATACTCTGGTAAATAAATAATGTAAAGTCTGACATTTTGTTGCGTTTAATAATCAGTAAGTGGGAACTACCAGGACCACTGTAAAAGTTTAAGAAATGTCTATAAAGAATAAAGTTTTAATTCATTCAGTGACTTAGGCTATAAGAACAGATCAATTGAATCCCTAGCATGGGACGTGTCTATTACCTGGTTCATGCCCATTAGGTGTGGTCTGGGTGGAGGGTATTTCAGCAGGTCCTGTGCAGTCTCTCTGATGACCTGTGGATTTAGAAGCCTGAACCTGTGGGGCTCCAGGGGGATTTGATCGGGAACCTTCTGCCAGTAGAAGAGCCAGTCCCACAGAGGCTGCAACACAAAGCACAGGTGTGTCTCAGCTGGGACGTACACAGCACAGCAAGTCCTTCCTTCTTAAGAGATTGGTAAACTATTTGAACTCTTGATTTATTTTTTATTTTATGGATTCAATTAAAGAAGTCTTAAACTTCCTCCAGCTGTTGCTGTTTGTGACTGAACCATTTCTCCAGGATCACATGACCATGTGAGAAGTTCTGCTCTGACTTCTTCACTTTTATCAAATCAATACCACACACACACACCCACACACACTACTGACCACAGTTAGCCTGTTGATCATAGCAGAGATCCAGCTGATGTCCACACCTTTATACACCACAGCTACAAACAGAGTGTGTGAATCTGTGTCGAGCCAGTGGAGCGGCGTGCCCTCTGGGTAACTCATCCTGATGCTGGTTCGATTTCCAACATCAACACTGAACTCTCCTAGAGGGCCACTGTTTAACCTGCAGCAGGGAGACGTTGTTGTAATGTAAATATACTTGAGTCACAGTGGAAAGTGTTTGTGATGTTAATTAATCATTACTAGAAGTAAGTGACACGAAAGTCAAACTGTAACTCAAGCGTGGATTCATGGACCAGTGTGTAAACTGGATAAACAGTCGTGTCATCGCACTTTCTAACCTCATAATGGTGTCGAAGCGGTCGATCAGCGAGCCCAGCTCCAGGCCTTTGAGGATGCCTCCATTTCCCACGACCACACAGCGCCGACACTCATCCGATGTCTTTCTCAGCTGCGGTGTGGAGTTGGAGTCTGGCAGCTGTAAATCACAGACAGAACCATTATCATTATTTAAACCTTTCAGTTAGATAAATAAAGTTAGCTTAAACTAGTTTGTAGTACAGTACAGCTGTTGTGTTCTGCACATTTTCAAAGTTAGTTAGAATGTAATCAGATATATTTCTTTTGCTTTGTCAAGCTAGTTTTGTATTATAAAATGTTTTCATGACATCTATAATGTCATAGGAATTTGGAAACTAGCACTTGCAGCTATCTTGAATTATCAGTTATACAAGTTTAACTGCACTGTGCATTATCAGTAATATTCTCATCGTGAAACATTCATTAGGCTCTTCATATGACACTCAAAGCTTTTGCAGAATCCCTTTGTCACATGGTCAGGAACATACAATGTGCCACAACTGCATTATAAATATTAAATACTAACTAGATGAGACAGAAATAACAGAATGAAAGAGAGAAAGACGTTGCAATCACCTGCTGCAGCAGGTGCTCTGCTTTGCCCTGCAGACCTCTGAAACCAAATGGTGGTGAATGCAAGAAGAGGTCACCCGGAGGTGGCACATCCTTCCACAGGAAGGGCTGTGTCACGTGACTGGAAGCAGGAAGTCGAGCCAGCAAGCTCTGCCTGGCTCTGCCAGGATAACACTGAGCCTCCAGGACTCGGTGCACGTACTTGTGCACTTGCTGCAGAGGTTATGAAAACAAGATGTGAGCTCAGAAGCAGTGACATTATAACTGTGATGTGATCAACAGTGCAAACTCACTGCTGTCTGACTGCAGGAGGCCATCTTGTTATAACATGGAAACAGTTTCTTTAGGTAATGGAAGTTCAGTGACACGTGAGGCTGGCCTCAATCAACCGTGTTAGTAGTACAGTACTGTACAGTATGTGATCCATGGTGTCCTTAGTTGCATCAGCAGTCAAACAGGTAGTTAGTGTGTAAATACTGGGGTAATTACACATACACACACATCAAGGTCGTGAAGAACAGTGCTCAGCACACTGGTAGTAGTTTTTTGTCAAGAACAAATGTGGTAAAAACTTAAAGTTTAAATTTTGCAAGTCAACCAAATGACCCAGGAAGCCTGACTGGTGCTGGCTAATCATCATTAATTCACTTGAATAAATAAATTATTTCTAATATTTGCTAATTAGAACTAAACACAATTGCGTGCTGAGTTTTGCAGGTTATGAACCATTTCCTCCAACATCATTCATGGTGTTGCTGGAGGAAACATCAGTAGGATTCGTTCTCCGGGGACAAAATGGTGGTTTTGCTGCATTATAGATGATCTACACCACAATGCCAACTTAACGATAACTTCTGAATACTGCGTACGATTTCAGTAAGTATTCAGTAATGTGAAAGCCTGAACACTCTCCTCTGCCTTTCTCTCACCTTTCTATGTGCAGGGTTGACGTGCCAGTCCAGAGGTTTGGCTGTGCCTGTCTCCATTAGTGATAGAGAGAACATCACCAAAACCAGCGAACCTAAAACCAAACCCAGCACCAACACACGCCTGGAGACACACACACACACACACACACACACACACAGAAGGGAGGGGTATAAAATATTGTGTTTAAACGACAGCTACAAGAACTACATTAGCTCAAGGGTTGCTGGAGGACACAAGCTGACAAACACGCCCATGGTTGAGATGATATTACTGTAATGGTTTGCATGATATGTGCAGGATTCAGGAAGTCATATGTAAAGCATCTCTTTTAATACCAACAGTTAAATGGAAAAATACACAATGGCATCCTGAAAACCTGTCACATGCACCAGCTGAACAATCGCTCAAGTGTCACCTTGAGATGCAAGTTGTCCATTCTCAGAGAGGATGAGAAGAGATGTAGAGGAGTGCAGCGTTTCATCTCACATGGGAACACGATCAGCTGACGTATTCACTGAAACTGGCTGTAATGACCAGCTGCCACAAGAAACACAAATTCTGGCTGCACAAGGAATCAATAAGACTTAAATGTCGTTCAGGAACCCACTTGAATGTCTTTTTCAAACTAAAAGCATGGCTGTGTCCATCAACCCCTTCAAGACACTCGGCTCTATCAATTCCAGCAGAGACAAAAGTGAAAGTTACGACATGCTGTGGGGCGCACGTAGCGGTGGGCAACTAAAGCTCACTCTCAAACATGTTTGTGTCATCTGTCAGCAGATGTCAATCACTTTTATTACTTTATTGTAAGACACTGTGCATTAGACCAACTGTAGGACTGCCCAAACTTTGCCAAATATATCGATGGGCTGCAATTTTCACACAATGGATCTCTCGGGTGTGATTGCTTCTGCACTTCCAGTCCGTCCTGCTTCACCAAGCAACGTATCAGGTGCAGCATCCGGTGTAATGAGTCATTTAAGAAGACCACACCAGTGTCTTGTAACAGTAAGCCAATTGATCATTCACAGCAAGACTTTTACGTGGGGCTGGGTACCACAAAAGCTATTCCTTTACCTAAAACAATCCCCAGTGCAGAATAAAGAATGCATAAAACTAAACAGACACACCCTAAACAAAACAACATTTCCACAACTATCAAGTCTATATGCATGTAGATTCAATGTGAAGATAAGATCAGCATATCTAGTTTCATACGACACCCGACATGGCAGAATGGAGCGAGAGGAATACCCGTACAGTCCCTTATATCCACAGCGCTTTTATTTTGTAACATAAAAATTGTAATGATTGCCAAATAAACGTTATTTAGTTGTGTATTCTGTGGGGGGGTTTGCACTGAGGGATTGAGAGATGTCCTGTACATGCTGTGGAATTGACAATAAAGAAAACTTGAACTTATGTGGACAAAGTTCCCTTGGAGTGTTGTTTGGTAGCGTTAAGGTCTCATCTTTTAGAAACAGTTTATGAACCTTATGCAGTTGTTTATGGAACGCTACTCATGGACAATGTACCGGGTCTACAGGGATTAATCCAGGAGACAGTGTAGACAATCAGACTGGTCATTCAACTCTCCACTTGTATTCAACAACAGCCCATCACCATTCACCACACATTATTAATTCATCTGCACTCTTCAATCTCCTTCTTTTTCTTACATGTCTACTCTCTCTTAAAACCTGAGAAGGGAGGCCTGACTCCTAACTAAACTGTCTCAGGAGCCATTTCTGATTCTTTTACACCGACAGTGACATAGAAGGGATTTATGTATTTATTATGTGTTCATATATTTTTTTAAATCAAAATTGAGTAACAAAATCATTTATTGTTGAAATGATCATCTTGTTGCCAAGGAAATGGATTGAGACAAGGGTTCCAAGGTACATAGACTGAGTCACTGAACTCTTCTTCCTTCTTCTTTTACTCGGGCACTTTCAGAGTCGAGTGTTATATTGTTGCTGCCCACAGGAAGTCACATCTGTGATTATACTGTTGGCTGAGAGCACTTCAAGGGTGTCTCTTAAATGTCCAAATTGCTATTAAAGGAAAGCCACCTGCACCGAGAACAAAGATATAAACAGTGACTGTGACTATAAATGATACTGCCGTTCTCCTTTAAGACCTTAAGAACAGAGGAGGGAAGTCAGCGTCGATCGAATCCCCACCGCTCAGAGAGAACAGTAGGGGTCTTTGTGGTGTGTTATGTGAACGTCACCTGTGTGCTACCCAGCGTTTAGAAAGCCTCATGTTGCTCTCATTCACCCTGGATTCTGGGAACTCCTCTGGTTTCTCTGCTGATGCCTGAAGCCCTCTGGATCTCATGGGTCATGTCCTGCACACACAGCAGGGACAGTCAGATACAGTCTATTAGCCACATTAGAGAACAATGCAAGAGGGGAGAGGAAAACAACAGCGGTACTTGTGTTAGTAATTCCAGTTTGTTTGCTTTGTGATACTACAAAGCTCGGTGACTGCATGAAACAGCTGTTTGATCTAAAGTACTGTAATGTAATAGAGATGTAGTGCTAAAGCTAAAATCTGCACATTATCATGAGCAACTGAGAAAAAAAGTATTTAAATGGATCACTTACATGTTGCAATACCACAATGATTAAAATACTAAAAGTATTTAAAATTGTACACATATAGATAAGAATACTAATTTTAAAGAATGTCTCCTGTGGTTATAACATTGTTAGATTATTGTATTTTTAATATTATTATTGATGCATAAACATGTAAGCAGCCTTTTACTGTCGCAGCTCATTGTAACTACTTTGTGTGTATTTGATAGTCTAATCTATAATGTTGATAACTCCAGCTGTAGTGGAGGAAAGATTTCCCTCTAAAGGAGTGGAACTAAAAAGCATTTTTTATTTGATAAAAATACAGTAAACTGTTACAGGTACCTAAAAAAGATGTAGCCTTATTTACACCACTGGCTTTGGGTCAATAAGCTAGCTTTCACTAATGTTCTCGTTAGCAGGACATCCACACCTCCATCTTTCTATTCACATGTATGCGGTTGGTTGCTCCTGCGGAATGTTTTTGGGCAGTTTCGGCACAAACAAAAGCGGTCGATTAAAAACAGCCCTTATATGTAACGTTTTATCGATTTAGTTATTTCGCATTTAGTTAGCTAGCCCGCAGTGGTTTAGTGGTAAAACGCGCTGAATAAAACGCTGCGTTTCTGCCCATATTTGTACCTTGGTTGATTAGCAATGCGTAATTTAAGTGCTATATTTGTATATATATTTTATATATACTGCACTTAATTATAATTTTTTAACAGCATGGCCTTTAAAATAAAAACAACGTCACGCGTCGGGTCTTGCCAGTGAGGGGCGACGTTACCCGGTTTGGCAGTTTGGGTTTAGGTTATATTAACTTTAATAAATAAATAAAATAAAAAAACTCTATTGCCGAACAAGACCAACCAAAACTGAGAAAATGACAACGTTAGGTAGCAGGAAAATACAATTAATGTTAAATATGTGCTCCTCGTGCGGTTTGGTCCACGGTGGCGACACGCAAGAGGACCGTTAGCCGTTTTATTGCTGTAAGCAGTTTTATCACCACAGAAAGCACGTTTTATGCCGTTTTTCCCACTCACTTCTTATCTCATTATTATCGTGTATTGACTTATTGACTTACCCTTCCATGGACACCACAATTTCGTCACGACGAAGCCCACTCACTGAACAAACGAGCAGCTATTTATCCCCGCAGCTCTCCTTCATCCCAACTTCACTTCTTCAGGCTCAGGCCAACAGCCAATCAGCAGCCGGTACACGCGCCAGTTTCCGGTATTTTCGTAATAAGAGTCCCCCCCGATATCAATGCTCTGACATGTGTCCAATGAGCAATCATTATACCAGCAGCATGTCTACTGTTCCAACACCGTCAAACTAAAGAAACATGCATTTTTTATAGGTACATTTTTTAACTGTTCGTCTTTATTAGACAGAAACAGCTTTAGAAAGACGGGACACGCAGACAAGACATCAACATTTTAACTTTCACTTTATTATTAAATAGAGAGACAAAAAGGAGATGTTATGCTTCTAAGAATGGCGCCATCTGTGGATACTGTGCATTATTTATTATTATTTGGACAATAAACTCCCACTATGCATCCTTTTATAGTATGATACAGCGATTTAACTCATCTCCAACTCAGAGAATTTCGCAATGGCTGAGTTACACTAATTTTCAGCAAAATTAATTCAGGAACACTATTCTTCAAAACAAAAATATCACATTTTACATCCACCACATTAAGTTGGGACTGAGATAAAAGTTGGTAACCCCACTCATTTGGCAGACAATATCAGGCTGCAATAGGAGCTCCATGAGCATATCAGTCCATGCCAGGTGATCTCTCCTCTCCTTTATTGCAGAGGCTGTTTCAGGTCAAACAGTCCTGTCCCACCTTTGACTACCTTACCCACCACCAGGCAGGCCGAGGGTGACACCAGCTGATCATGGGAGCCTGAAAACGGAAGAAACAGCCATGAACACAAAAGAAATAAGAGCAGCAGTGGCTTGTGGCAGGAAACCAGAGGCTGCATCTTCCCTGAAGCACAGAAACCATAATGATTAAAAGCAACTGTTGTTACTATTGCCTTGAATTATGAATCCTGTTCAAATGGGAATTTTAAATTTTTATCTTATTTCAACTTGACCTTTGCTCCACTGAATCTCAGAAAGCAGAACGTGGATTTTAGGAGCTGTGAAAACAAAAGCTGCAGCTACTCAACCATGCCCTGTTAGGCATGACTTAATAAACACTCGCTGACTGTACAACAGCGATTGCAGGGCACAGGTTAGTCTGCCTCTTTCTTCAGCCATCTTTTAGATATGTCGTTGGAAAGCTAAACTTTATTAAACACGCACTTCCCAGGCAACTGTTAACTGCCGCATACTAACTTCAGACTTTCCCACGCTGTATCACGTGATACAAGTAATGTTGCAATGGTCACAGCGCAGCAGTGGATTTTAAATTAGTAATGCAAGGAATGCATTTTGCAAAATGTTGTGCTTTGAGATTCGTATACACGTTTTAACCAATAGTTAAAACAATGTACACTACCGTTCAAAAGTTTGGGGTCACCCAAACAATTTTGTGTTTTCCATGAAAAGTCACACTTATTCACCACCATACGTTGTGAAATGATTAGAAAATAGAGTCAAGACATT